>NDGM011112614.1:0-10476 GCA_002564305.1 Octomys mimax
AGGTCTAGTTTGTGTTCTCTAAAACCAAAAACATGAGTTATGAGTTTTAAAAACAAATTGAAGTAATGAGCAGAATATATTTATTGGGGTGAAAGAAAGCTCCTGTCCATGAGTAGGACAGGAGGGAGACCCCAAGCAAGTGGCCCTCTCTACTTGAATTTTTGCATATGTCCTTTCATATAAGATAATTCTGTTCATAGAATAATATTTCAGTTATATAGAAATTATTTCCTGAACAGAAATGGGACATGCTTTCTCTCAAAAATCTAACTATTTTTTCTCACTGTATACTGAAACAATAGATAATTTCAATCAAACCATCATATTTTCTTTCTACTACTACATTCCAAACTACATTCATTTATTTTTATACATCAATGGGTTATTATGAGCTAGGTACAGGGCTTGCCTTTAAATATGGCAATACTTTGGAAACAAAATGCCCTGCTTTAACTGAAAAGCATTCTGTCTGAATATGGAAATATAAGAAGTATGTATTTTTAAAAAATTTTATTAATTTTATTGGGAAAAAATAGCAACGAGACAGTTTCAAAACAGGTTAGTAGGACAGTTACAATGATTAATAATTACATATTGTTGTCTTTATTCACAGTACAAGATGCAGACATTATCTATTGTCTAAAAATATTAGTACAAATCTTCTCATTGAAGTAAGAGAAAGTAGCTGTATATTTATTCTAGCTATTTTTTATATACATATTTTTTTACTACAAAATGGTCCTTCCTTTATATCAATCCTCAATCCTCTAGGCCATCCAGAGAAAATCCAGGAGACAAAGACATATGAAAATTTGGAAATCACACACCTGAAATCTCTGAAATGAAAACGACTGAAGTAAAGAAACAACTCCATCAGTCTGCAGAGGAAATAAGAGCAGAAATGATCTCCCAGGTCCCAAAAGAAAGGACAACAATCGTGAAAGAATTGTTCAGCACAGCTAAAGAAGACATAGAAAAATAGTGAAAACACTGAATGAACAATACAAGAAAGAATTAGAATGAATGGAATAGATTCAAACAGATATCCAGGAAATTGAAAATTCCATTGAAAGTAAGCAAAATGATTTGAATTAAACTGAGGACAGACTTTCAGAACTCAAAGACAGTGTTGCAGTTAATTAATGCAAAATAAAAGATCTCTTAAGACTAACAAGGAACAAGGAAATAGTAATTCAGCAGCTTCAAGATGATACAGTAACAACAGCAACAACAATCATGTAAGAATAATAGAATACAAGGAAGCAGCAGGAGGCAGCACAAATCACATAAAAGACTATTTGTAGAAGTACTACCAGAAAAGTTTCCAAATATGAGAAAAGAACCTGACATACAGATAAACAAAGCATATAGAACTCCACACAGCCATATTTACAATAAATCTACACCTAGACACATAATAATGAAGATCTTAGAAATTCAGCAAAAGAATAGAATAGTAAAAGCTTCTAGAGAGAAGAAAGAGATCACCTACAATAGAACACTCATCAGAATCATGGCGGATTCCTCAACACTAACAATCAAATCAAGAACTTGAAAGGGCCAGCCAAAGAGCTCAGCAGACTAAAGTGCCTGCTTAGGCAGGTGCAGGGGCCAGGGGCTCAATGCCTGGCATGCCGTGCCATGCCGGCTCCACCTCTAGGGTGCATTGAAATGGTGAATGAGACTGGGTGTGGTGGCAAGCACCTGTAATCTCAGTGCTTAGGAGGCTGAAAACAAGAGAATGACTATGAGTTTAACCTGTGTAATGAGACCCTGTTATCCCTATACTAAAATGCATAAAAAAGAAGAGCTTGGAGTGAAGAATTTCAGGTCCTGAAAGAAAATAACTCCCAACCCAGATTGATGTACCTTGCAAAACTATCAATCAAAATCAATGGCGAAATATGATCCTTTCATGACAAAGAATAATCACAGAAATTCATGACCACCAAACCAACCCTAAAAAGAATACTGATAGATATTCTAGAAAGATATAGAAGTGAATGAAGCTTCAACAACAATAGAAAGGAGCCACTAATGAGATCAAGTAATTAAAAAGAGGGGAAAAATTAAAGAACCTATAACGAAAAGAGCATGATAAAGTTAAGCCAATATAGATCAGTTATAACCATCAATGTAAATAGCTTCATTTCACAAATCAAAAGAAACAAACTAGCAGAGTGGATTGAGTAACAAAATCCAACAATATGCTGCATACAAGAAACACATTTAAATCAAAAGGAAATTCACAGACTAAAAATTGAAGGATGCAAAGCAATACTATAGGAAATCAGTAAAAAGCAGGAGTAATTATCCTATTGAGTTTTGACAATATCAACTTCAAACCAAAACTCATCCAAAGAGATACAGAAAGTCACTACATACTTGTTAAGGGAAATTCCAAGAGGAAGAAATAATAATTATAATTATATATGCACCCAATGTAGAAAGGAGCACCCTCCTACATAAGACAAATTATAACAGACATGAAAAATAAAATGGGCAGTAATACATTATTAATAGGTGACTTTAACACACCATTGTCACAAAGAGATAGATCAACTAGGTAAAAAGATCAGCAATAACAGAAATAAACCAAACTCTTGAAGAAATTCACCTGGCAGGACTTTAAAGACTATTTCACCAGAAACAACAGAATATACATTTTCCTCAGATGTATATGGGGTATTTGCCAAAATAGACCATATACTAGCACACATAGCATTCTTAAATACATGCAAAGGAATGGAAACTATCCCATGAATATTATCTGATCACAGTGCAATAAAAAAAGAGAATTTAGAATTGAAAAGACCCAGAATATCAAAAGCAATCTTTGTAAATAAATGTAAGTCAGGAGGTATCAAAATCCCTGACCTGAAATTAAACCATAAAGCTACTGTGATAAAATAGACATGCTGCAGGCATGGAGACACACCTGAGGATCAGTGGAACAAATTAGAAGATGGAAACACAACTGAAAACACACTCAGCCGTGTTATCTTTGAGAAAGTGGCCAACAAGACTCACTGGAAGAAAGATAGCCTCTTCAATAAATGATGCTGGAGAAACTGGCTTTCCACGTACCAAAGACTACAACTAGACCCATGCCTGTAACCATGCACAAAGCTATAGTCAAAATTAACCAAAGATTTAAATATTAAAACAGAAACACTAGGGCCAGCCAAAAAGCTCAACAGAATAAAGCACCTGATCAAGCAAAGTGCAGCAACCAGAGTTAGATCCCCAGGACCACATGCTATGCTAGCCCCACCCCTGGGGCATGCTGTGCTCGTGAAATTGGCCATGGTGGCACATGCCTGCAATCCTGGTGCTTGGGAGGCTGAAAACAGGAAGATCATTATGAGACCTATCTGTATAGTAAGACCCTCTCGACCTTGTACTACGTACATAAAAAATAAAAACAGAATCACTAAATCTTCTGGAGGAAAATATAGGTGGAAATCTTAAAGACCTAGGGGTGGGTAGAGAGTTCATAAACAAAAAACAAACTGCATAGGAAATACTTCAAAGCATAAACACCTGTGATTTCATCTATTTGAAAAGTTTCTGCACTTCAAAGAAAATCTCCAACAGAGTATAAATAAAACAAATAAACTAGGAAAAAATTATATCCAACTGTCTGTCAGACAAAAGCCTTCTATCTAGATCATACAAAACTAAAAACAAATCAGGCCCTCCAAATTCAATCCAAAAATGAGCATCTGAGATGAATATACACTTCTCAGAGGAAGAAATACAAATGGCAGGTAAATATGTGAAGAAATGTCCAACATCGTTGGTCACTGGAGAAATGCAAATTAAAAGAACACTGAGATTCTATCTCACTCCAGAAAGAATGACTAACATTAAGATGTGAGCCAATGACAAATGCTGGAAAGACTGTAGAAAAAAAGGAACCCTTCTACATTGTTGGTGGGAATGAAGACTGACACCACCACTATGGAAACCAGTTTGGAGAGTCCTTGAAAATCTAGGATTGGAGGCCCCATTCAAGCCAGCTATTCCCTTCTTGGGTACTTTTCCAGAAGAACTGAAAACGTTATACTACAGTCGTACATGTGCATCCATGTTTATAGCAGCATGATTTGCAATAGCTAAATCCTACAAACAACTCAGATGCCCATTAGCTGAAGAATGGAGAAGAAAGTGTGATAATTTTGCACAATGAGTATTACTCAGCTATAAAACAGGATAAATTTGAGTCTTTTGTCAGTAAATGGTTGCAGCTAGAGAATATACTACGTGAAATAAATCAGATCCACAAGTGCAAACATTGTATTGTCTTAGTGTGAGAACCTAAAAGAGAAAAATGGAATAAGAAGGGCACAATAGATATTTGAAAATAGGAATGAATTTATTAAAAAAGAAAAAGTTACTGAGTTGAGAAGGACAGGAGAGGGAGTTGGGGCAAGAGATTTATCTATGTGTGTAAATAAGCAGGATGGTTCAGACAAATGTACTATGCATTTCTGCTGGTCTGTGGAAAAAAGATAATGCTTTAGTTTGTTTCATCTCCTTTTTTCAATTATTTCTCCTTTTTCTTTTCCTAATGTCTTACACATTTCTTTCTTTTTTTTTCTTTTTTCTTCCAATTTTACATGCATGTATCTCATTATATGAATAACTGATTGGAAGACATCACTATGTATTACAACAAATACTGTGAAATTCATTTTACGTGCTTAAGTGAAATTCTGTATCACTTGTAAAGTTTTCTGTCTTAATTCTAATTTGTACAGTCTTTAAAAAAATAATAATTTTAAAATTTAAAAAAATAAAGCATCTGGAGAAAAGCCATCCGAGAAAAGCCAAACAAAGTATCTCCAGACAAAATCACCAGGAAGGGGGGGCCTGCCCCTTAGCCCAGTTCTTCAAGTGGCTGCTTCAACAAAGCAGTCAGGCTCAGGTTGCTGTGGTTCGATCCCCACAACTCAAGCCAGCCAAACTTGCCCTGAAAGCATTGGGAGCAAAAAATTAAAATAAATAAATAAATAAAAAATAAAATCCTTCTGCCATTTTATAGGGCCGGCGGTATAGCTCAGTGGACTAAGTGCTTGCTTAGGTAAGCGCAGGGCCTAGGGTTCAATACCTGGCTCCGCTGGCTGCGCCAGCCCCGCCTTCGTGTGCGCTGAGCCGGCAATGGAGTCCGGCCGCTGTGGTGTGTGCCTGTAATCCCAGGACTTGGGAGGCAGAAATCAGGAGGATCACTACTAATGTGGTGAGACCCTGAACAAAAAAAAAAAAAAAAAAAAAAAAAACAACTAAAAATCACCAGGAAAAAACTGCTTTGCTCATTACGATTTACAATCCTTTTTTTCTGACACAGCTTGGCATAGTTTAATTTTTTTTCACCCAAAGTATAAATTGTCAAGATACATATTTCTAAAACTAATTTTTAACAAACTCTCACACAGTAGAACTACTATTTCCTGTTATGTACTGCTCTGTTTCAATTAATGAAGCTAAGATTGCATTAGCCTTTTTAGCAGTCAAATTGCATTATTGATTCATATTAATGAAGCACCATTTTCAGTACAATTTTTGAAATAATTTTTACCAGGTAATTAGTTTCATCAACATAGATCCTTTACCCTGCACTCTTGGGAATATCTAAAATTAAGGAAAAGGAACATTTGCAACAGAGTTATATTAATAGCTATAATTAACACCAAACAACTTTAATTCAGTTTCTGTTATATAAGTCTGGAAATTTCTTTCCTTTTATGCTGTGCAGCTAAGTACTGATTCTCATGTTTGCCCAGAGGCTCACAGTCACTGCTGATGAAGAGCCTTTCTGTGTGAGCCCTCTGACTTTGTGCCCTTTGGAGATGACTCACTCCCTGCTATCCCAGTAACTGTCCAATCAGCACTGTTGGATGAACCCTGACCCCAGCCTTAACTGTAAGCAGATCTACATTGCTGTATTTTTTGATTCGTTTATTGTAAAGTTCTCAATTTTATAGCAATGAGAACAAATTATTCATTTTCTAATTTGATAGCTTCCATCATTTGATCGTCTGTCCATACCTTCAAGACTCATGATTTCACCATTATAGAAATGGTTGTTTCTAATATTCATGGTCAGAATACCCTTTCAACCATTCCTAAAATTTCTCTCCCTCACTCATCTCTTCCCATGGCTCTGTTTTGCTATAAAAAATTTTCTGTGAGTTGGCTGTCTTGGAATTGCACATCAAGCCTGACATTAGCCAGATATGTTTGCAGAGAAAGATTTATCCTTCAATCTCTTCATTTATTATTACTTTGCAGGACCCATTTCAAGACCTCAATTTTTCACACCATATTTTGCCCTGTGGAATTGGTCATCCTTTGGGCCATGTGCTCTGAGGGACCTCTGCAGTGAGTCCCCAGTTTTGTGCAAGGTATTATGGCACATAGAAAAAAAAAAGAAGAAGAAGTCAATAGACAAGTAGCAACACAACAAGGGTTTAAGGTGGCCAGATGTTCACAGGGAACCAAAGCTATGACACAGTCAGAACCTCAGTATTTATTGATGACATTTATATGCAGAAACAGTGTGATGGTATTCCAGCTGGATGTACTAGATAACCAGCTAGGTAGCCAAGCTTGTAATAGAAGTAACAAAGCATTCTTACAAAAGGAACACCCAGATCCAGATTGTGGTTAATGAGTAACATCTTAAGTAGTCAGTTCTGGGAAGCAATTTTCTCTGCAGTCACACAGGACTCAGCAGAGATGTTATATCAGATTTTACCCCCAGAGTCGCATGGTCCACTAATCTGAGCTCAATTTTGGCCAGTGACAAGGAGCAATGCTAGCCCAATACACCACTCGCTTGCTTCCATGGAGGTACACGTATAGCCTCAGCAAGACTCATTCTTCATTCAAAGACAACTTGGGAAGGTCATCTCTATACAGCCTGCTTGGCTTGCAAATAAGCTCAATTACTTATGGATCTGACGTAGGGTGATGTGGCAGTCCTCCACAAATCTGTTGTTTGCAAATAAGTATGTTCCATTTGGAGTTTTTTTTTTCTAGAATTACCAGAATTAAATCCAATTGTCTCGATCAAGAACTCAAGTATTTATGCTTGGATATACCTCTGCCAACAGGATCATAAGCCTGAAGTTATCAAGGACTTACCTCCTAATATATTTAGACATTTGTGGGTGTCTTTAACTTACGAAATATTTACCTAGACTTTACTATAGGCTGGGCTCCGGGAGGCTGTGCCATCCACACCTGCTCACTTGAGATTCCTTCCTGCTGCTCCTCGGCCTGTGGCCTAGGAAATGAGCATCCCAGGAAAGAGTGAAGCAAAAGAGGATGAAAAGGGAAAAATCACAAATGTAACTCATAGTATTCTGAAAGTTATTTTATGGACTGAGCTTCTTTATCTTTATTTTCCTTTTCAGGATATGGCTGCCATAATTTACCATTTTAACAAAGGTTTTCTATTATTTTTGATTTGCTATCCTTTTCTATAAAAATCTTGAAAATAAAATAGGATATAGTAATAATGACTTTAAAAGCAAATGTCTTGCTTCTTTGCTTTCAATTGCATTATTGTTTATATTTAGTATTTAAGTATGAATAAATATCTATTGTCTCAAATATTTACCATTATTTTATTTAAAAATCTCAAAATCTTTTCTCCTAGCTTTCTAAAAATATACAATACAGGACCAGAAATATAGATTAGCAGCATAAGAGCCTGCCTGGCAAGTGCAGGATCCCAAGTTCGATCCCTCGTGCCACAGAAAAAGAAGAATAAAACATACAATACAGCGTTGGGACCTGCATCTGTCTATCGCACAGTAGTGCCCTAGAACTCCCTGCTCTCGTCTAGCTATAATGCAGCCGCCTTCAGTTGGCCTTTCCACATTCCTACCTCTCTTCTGTTCTTTCTACTCACTTATTATTATTTGATCCCAAAGAGAACAAAACCCCTGAGTTGGGGGAAAAATGTGACTTTTGATTCACTTGAATTGTTTAATCGTATGCATTTACAAGTTGTTTTATGTTAAGTGCGTGAATGTATGTTTATTACATTGAAAATTTTTCTTTGAATTGTGCAGTTATTCAGGTCAAGGAGTTTTGGAACACTAGTGCCCATCGTCTCTAACATCCCTTGCATTTCCATTTAAAATATAAATTATCAGCCAGGACTTGTGGCATGTGCCTATTATCCCAGCACTTGGGCCAGGGAGCTGGCTCAGTAGAATAAGCGCTTGCCTGGCAAGCCTAAGGGCCTCTCAGATTAAACTGGAGTTCAATCTCCAGTTCCAATAAATAAATAAATAAATAAAATCCCAGCACTTTATTTATTTATTTATCTATTCATTTATTTATTTTTGCAGAACCAGGGATTGAACTCAGGCCCTTGTGCTTGCCAGAGAAGCGCTTATTCTACTGAGCCATCTCCCTGGCCCCCATCACAGCACCTTAGAGGCTTAGGCAGGAGGAATATTGTGAATATATATATATATATTCACACATATATATATATGTATGCAGATTTATACAGATTTATTTGTCTATATCTGTCTATCTATGTATAGTATATATGTACATAATATATGAAACTAATGATTCAGCATTTTTCTGTCTTTACAATATTGACATACAATATTTATTAATATGCTAAATAAATACTAAGATACTTCATCAATGTCAATATTTCCTATTTAATTATGATTAACTATAAGAAAACTACACATAATTTCTGATATACTGTATTTGTACTTAGCACAGTGCTTTCTATACTTCACATTATTTATTATGTAGTACAAAAGACAGAGACAAGCTTCTATTAGATTTTAAAATCATTTCAAATGCCACAAAGAAATGACAGCAGAAAATGATTTCCACATGATTTGTAATGACTTCATATTAGTTAAACAGATTTGTCTATGATACACACAATGTCTATTTCAGAGTAATGGTTTAAATCTTTTAAATGTGTTTAGCTATGTATTAGGTTTTCCTTTTATACAAAAAAGGTGGCACCAGAGACACAAACTAGATGGCATTCATAGTAAGGTGACTACTCTTAGTTTAAACTTCACTTTGGATGTCCTAATGTTTTTGTTTTAAAATATGTGGAAACATGACACTGCATTCAACTCAGGAAACACAAGTTCTTTGAAAAGTCATTTCTGGTTGTAGAATGAAAGTTGCAAAAAAAAAAAAAATACAAAAAAAAAGAAAGAAAATTGCATGATTCTTTTTTATGATAAATCCTGGCCTTTTCATCACTACTTACTTGAACCTAGAGTCTAGAAGGAGGGTCTAGGAAGTGAAAACCACATTGACGTGTAATATGCCATAAGAGGGTAGCCAAATATAGGAGAAATGGAATATATTTTCTAATATCAAAACTCAAATTAGATGAGATTGATAGAAGAGATGACCCACTCTCACTTAACAAGATCCAATATTTGGGAATTAAAAATATATGAATGAATCAATGGAATCATCACAAATTAACAACTTAATAAATTGTAAAAACATGAAGTGGCCCATTGCAGTGATTTACACATAATCTATAGACCAGCTCCTCTGCATATATGTTTGCTGCCACTTCCACATTACCTCTTTAGAGAATTTCTTCAAATTTTGACAGTTTTATCAGAAAATTGTTACATACAGTAATTATTTTGCATGTACTAATCTTTTTCTCAATGGTCTAATCGCTATTAACAGAAGTTATATTAAATTATTCTCATTCTTCTTCCATGAAATAGGTAAAAAAACCATTTGAAAGTAATGACTCTCTTCTCTTACTCAATCTACAATAGAGTTCATTCTTGTGTTTGATTTGTTCCAAAGGTATCTATGGTTCACTTTATGTCTTTTCAATGTAATTAACAGACTGGTCAGCATGTATTCTGTATTTTAGATTGAAGACAATGATTTCTGTATGATCTTAATGAAGTGTTCAAAATATAAAAGCAATAGGCAACATTTCATTTTACATACAACATTTCTTCAATGTGTGTAAATCTCAGCTCTGAGCAATCATATTATTAATTCTTAAAAATATTTATTGATGCTAATAATCATTAATTATTGACCATTATAATATAGAAAAACAAATATAATTAGTCATTACGGTTTGCATATAGATGTCCCCCCAAAATCTCATGCAGTTATAGGACAGACTTCTAGAGGTTGTGATTAGCTCATGAGTCACTGGCAATATGGGTGTTAGTGCTGTTGGAATTAAGGGTGTGACATGACAAGCAGCCCCTATTCAGAAGACCAGAATGACAGGCACTGCAAGCATGAAACTACTATTACAGATTATCATCTGCAGTGCAGTTACTTATTTTACAGGTATCAGTATATATAGTTAGTGAGGGTAAGAATCTTTCCAATTAACTGATAGATTCAAAAATCTTCTGGATATTTATCTTATGTTTTACTCTTAGTACTTCTTTGCTATCATGAAAACTTTTTCTTAGTTCT
>NDGM011112647.1:0-13484 GCA_002564305.1 Octomys mimax
CTGAGCCTGACTGCTTTGTTGAAGCACCCACTTAAAGAACTGAGCTAAGGGGCAGGCCCCCTATATTTTTATTTTAAAATGAATTATATTCACTTTAATCATTCCTATGAATAAAATGTTTTAAAATCAAATGAATGTAAAGATGACCACACAATCTTGTTCACTCTTTAAAAGTTAAGGTATTTATAATAGCTTAAATTCCTCACTACTAACTACCACATTCCCAAGTTGAATGAAGCTGACCTAGTTTTATGCAAGCTTCTGTTCCACTGCTACTGTGTGTCCCCTCTAAGCAAAGGACTACCTGGACTCGTTTCAAGAATTCTTCTATTACATGTCACTCTAAGGAAAACTTTTCCAGAGAAGTTGTAAAGAACATGTACTTTTTCATGGCAGGTATTTTATCGTCTCTGGCCATTTAGATTGTAGGTGTGGGATACTGTTTTATGCGGCACCCTGCTACTGTGGAACTTTTCTTTTAGTGGTTTGAATTAGAAGGCCTCTGCCAAACAAAACAGTAGGAGGGAAACTGTAAAAAAGCTTTAAAATGCTAAAAAAAGAAGTAAGTGAACAAGCAGCCGTCTAAACATAAACTGCAGAACTAGTCCCATGACCTATGCTTGACACAAAAAACCAAAGAAGATTCCGAGCGCTGCTCACAGAGTATCAGAGAGAGCCACTCACACTGTCCCCGGAACAAAACTCACTGCAGACAGTATGTACGAAACTGCTGTGCTGAAATTATTATGTCCTGCGTCTCCCACGTCATGTTAAGGCAAATGCGGCTGGTAGGTAGTTTTCTTTTAGAGTGAAAACATCAAATTTTAAAAGAGAAACTTAAAGAAAATACAGGCTCCATAAACCTAGAACACAAACATAATAATGTCAGCCCAAGTGCGAAAAGAGTGGATCATCCTCAGTACCAACTTGGGAGGAAGAGACGCACGCTGTGGAAAGCGGCTGGCACTCGGGAGAAGGCGGCCGAGCCACGACCCTCACGGCGCTCTCAGCTCAGGCACAGCGCTTTTCGAAAAGCAGGCAATTTATTTAAATTGACTTTTTTGTTTGGAATGCCTGTAAGCAGGTCATGAAGCCCGTGTCAGTGCAGTCACTATGGAGAACAACGGCGGGCATGGTCAGGGGCCACGTGCTGGATGGTGGCCCTCACACACAGGGACTGCGTAGTGCCCTGCAGCCTCCTGGCTCCGCCGGCTGCAGGCCCACTGCTGGGGTGGCTGAGTTCAGAGAGGTCCCGCTGCTCACGGGCGTGCAAGGGGAATGCGCTTAGGCCGCAGTTCTCAGGCTGCTCCAAGCTGTCCTCCAGGGCTGTGGGGGGATCTCGAGCACTCATTTCAGAAGGTTTTGAGCCTCTAAAGAGTTCATTAAGCCTTGATAGTTTAAGTCCCATGTTCAGCTCAGGCCCAGTCTTGCAATAACGTTCATCGCATTGTAGGACTGTTTCACATATCTACTTAGAGAGGCTGGCAGGCGAGCTCTGGCCCACTCCCAGGCACTGTTTCTCCTGCCCTTCTGCCCTCTTCCCAGCTGTGCAAGACGTGCGGCCTTTTCAAGAAGATCCCGCTTCCATCTTTCAAACATTATTGGGTGCATTACAGGTAGAACTCAATGTACAAACTTACGCTACGGTAAAATGAGAGAAGGTGGCCATAGGGATCGCAGAAGGAGGAGGAGGAGGAGGAGCAGGAGGAGCAGGAGGAGGAGGAGCAGACCACGTCGACCACGATGACGACGACGAAGAAGAAGTGGAAGAAATACACATCGCAAAGGTTGAAAGACAAATGAAAAAACTCTTACGCTTTTCAAAGTAGTGACGGTTTGTAAAACAGGAATGGCACTTGATGGAATGACAATACTAAGGGAGTATGTCTAGCGTATGAAACTGGGTTTTCCCCCTGGAAACGTTCATGCTCTTAATTATATAAGGAATAAGTAGATGTACAAAAATAAAAGCAATTCGCCCATATAAGAGACGGGAGAGTGGGATTTTGCTGCTCTTTCACCCTGAGTCAGTATTCATTTTACACTAATTTGCTGGGCACCTGACTACCACCCGACCAGCACCAGGCCTACCGCGATGACCTAGAGGCTCGGGCACTGTTCTTATGATGCTTGAGGCCTGAGAATGAGATGACAATAGGATGGGAAAGTCCCTCTTTACACTAGAAGCAGGACTGTGACAATCACGCGCCACTCACAAGCGTACCGTGCTTTCTATCGCCACCAGCTTGGACTACAAGTGCAGAAGCTGAGATGGACTTGAGCGCATGCACGTGGAGCGGCGCACAGCGGAGAAGGCAGCCGGAGGTCGGGGCAAGAAGCCGCCGCTCGCGTGGCGAGAGCCGCGCAGCGCGAAGCAGCGCAACGCCGCCCACCTGGGACGAAAGGCAGGGCCAGACGTGGAGCGCTGGACTCAGATCAGAGTCCAGGCTGTGCGGAGCGAGAGAGGGCATCCGGAGTCCCTTCCTTTGGAGCTCGCGAGGGCTGTCGTGTGTGGGCCATCATTAGAAGCTAGGAGCATAATGTATCAGGAAGCAAGAACGAGGCTTAGGGACATCTTTTAAGGCACTTCCACCATGGCTGATCATTGAGGGGATGAGGCATTAAAGCACCCATGAGACTGGACAGAGAGGACAAGGGTGGGCCTCCTGGGCACACTTGTGAGCCGGTGATTGCCGTAAGCTGGGTGTGTGAGCCCTTCCTTGTCCACGCGTTGCAACCCTAAGCAAAACATGAGGAGGTGTTCGCGAGAGCAAAGGCTTCTGGAATGGGGGCGCTCAGGCTGGGAGCTGGCCTTACACGGGGAGCACCAGATAGACTTCCACGAAGAGGAATCAAAAGTTGTTTCACAAAACTTTCCTATCAATGAGCTAAGAGAAGCCAGTAGGATAAGTAAAACAAATTAGATCATGCATTAAAATACTTTCAAAAAGTGATGCCTTTTACGAAGGACATAGCATACATAGTGTATTAGCTATTGTCACTGTTAGAAGCTTGCTATAAAATTTTCTAGTTTTTTTCATGAAATAAAATATGAGAAGGGAATTTGCTTCTATCCCCTGCTGTCTTTCACATGAGGACTCTCTGAGAAGAAAGTTCAGCAGAAGCCAGCAAGCGGGTAGTCACGTTACCACCTCTACCAGACCCCTGAGCTTGCACTTGTTTTTAATTTTAAAGAGAAAAAAACAATGCAAACAATGGTACAGAATTTCAAAACGATAGGAAATTAACGATGGTTAATATGTTGCATACTGTTATTTTCAAAGTAGCTCAGATTACAAGATGAAAGCACGCAAGACAGATCAAGCAACATCAGCATGAACCATTCCCCTCATTGAACTAGAAGAAATTAGTAGTGCAGCTGCCTTCTCTATCTTGTACGCATATGCATATTTTATTTGGCCTTCCATCTTTTCTCTTTCTGGCCAGTTTCTTTTGTTTCCATGCTATCCATCATAGGTTTTGGATCTTCTTTACTCTTTCAGTTTTTCATGCTAGGGAGACAACACTATGTTTATACATACGACTCTGATTATGTCACTTATGAGTGTGGTCTCTAGTCAAATTCATTTGCAAATAAGCCTTAAGTATATCCTTTATAGCTGAATAGTACTCCAAGATATAAAAATATAGTAGTCTCTTGCTATTTTGAAGTTCAACTTCAGCACACTCGCTGTTTTGTGCATTTTCTTTGCTTTTTTAAAAGTTTTCTTTCTTTTCAAATTTGTATTTATTTATTTTTAACGTATTTAGTACAGGGTCTACAGAGTCTCACTTCACAGATCGGACTTGTAGTTATCGCCCTGTGCTCAGCCTCCCAAGCGCTGGGGTCACAGGTGCACACCAACATGCCCAGTCTCAATCCCATCTCAGCGCGCTCCGGGGGCAGGGCTGGCATGGCAGGCCAGGGATCGAACCCTGGTCTCTGCGTCAGCCTAAGCAGGCACTTTAATCTGCTGAGCTATCTGGCTGACCTTGTTTCATGGATTTTCAGAAAATATTAATCTAAATTATTTGTCCCAGTGTTTTTGCTATATTGCAGAATTTTATAATACTGTTCAATATACATATGTTGTTAAAATTACACAGGTTTATGAGTTTATAAAATGGTTAAGAACATTAGAAATGCTTTCTAAAAGTGTGGGAAAGGTTTATAAGAGTGTGGGAACATAGTTGCTACTTCGTTGATTTTCACTTATCACGGGGGATGTCTGGACCATAATCTGTGTCACAAGTGAGGGACAACTGTACCACATTTTCAAAATCCATTTCTTGTTTTCTGGGTATTTGGGTTGTTTCCAAGATTTAGCTATTACAAATTGTGCTGCTATAAACATGGGTGCACATATATCACTGCAATCTGATGTTTTTAATTCTTCTGGAAATATATCCAGAAGGAGAATATCTGAGTCTAATGGAACCTCTAATCCTAGTTTTTCTAAGGAATCTTCACACTGATTTGCAGAGAGGTTGTACCAGTCTACACACTCCCACCAACAGTGGAGCAGGGTTCCTTTTCCCCACAGCCCCTCCAGCATTTGTTACTGGTTGACTTCTTGATGTTAGCCATTCTTTCTGGGGTAAGATGGAATCTCAGTGTTATTTTAATTAACATTTATCAAATGACCAATGATGTTGAATATATTTTCATATATTTATTTTCCATTTGTATTTCTTCATCTGAGAAGTATGTATTCATCTCACATGCCCATGTTTGAGTTGGGTCTTTAAACTTAGGGGGGCTGATTTTTTTCAATTCTTTATATATTCTAAATGGAAGTACTTTGTCTGAGGGACATTTGGATATTTTTTTCTCAATCTGTGGATGTTATTTTAACTTAGTTGGTAATTTGATACACAAACACTTTTTAATGAAATGAGATCCCAGTTGTTGATTCTTTAAAGTATTCCCCTTGCTGTTTTGTTTTTGTTCATAAACTCTCTGCCTACCTCTATGTCTTTAAGATTTGTGTTTATTTTCTCCTCCACTAGATTTAATGTTTCTGTTTTAATATTTAAGTCTCTGATCCACACAGACTATAGATTAACAGCTGATACACATGGGTCTAATTTTAGCCTTCAGCATGTAGAAAGCCCATTTTTCCAGCATTATTTATTAAAGAGGCTGTCTTTCTTTCAGTAGATATGTTTGTCCCCTTTGTCAAAGATAAGGTGGCTCAGTGTGTTTGTAGTTGTGTCTGCATCTTCTAATCTGTTCTGTTGGTCCTCAGGTCTGCTTTTTGACAGTGCCATGTTGATTTCATCACAATAACTTTGCAGTGCAACTTCAAGCCAGGGCTTGTGATGCTTCCTGCCTTGTCTTTGTTGCCCAGGATTGCCTTTGCAATTCTAGCTCTCTTCTGTTGCCAGATGAATTTTAGAAGTGTGTTCTTACATTGTGAGCTATGCTAATGGTATTTTGATCAGGATGGTGTTAAATCTATATAACAGTTTTGGAATAATGGACATGTTCACAATGTTGGTTCTTCCTATCCATAAGCAAATAATATTTTCCAATTTTTCTGAAATCCTCTCTATATCTTTTTAAAGAACACTGTAATTTCCCTTTATGCATCTTTTACTGGCACCTGTTGGCGTCCCAGAATTGTGACAAATGAATCTTTGTCACTTAAGAAGCAGTTTTCACTGACTGCAGTGGTCACTCAATATAGCAGAGAGCCCTTTTTGAATTCAAGTCCAAAACTGCAAAGGAAATAGTTAAGCTCTCAACATAAAGCAAGGTGGGTAATCCTGCTTGAATCTGAATACAAGTTCTAATCACTAATGGCACATGCAGCTGAAGCTTTACAAAAAAGGCATCACTAATAGTGCAGATTTATTTTTGTATATGAATAATATAGTTACCAGTAATCAGATTTTTATTAGAAGAAATACTTTTGTGCATTTTTTATTTTACATTTTTTGCATTCTTTTTTCTCCAACTGGATAAAAAGATACAATGCTTTAAATAATGAAGGTTTGGGGGCTGAGGATATAGCTCAGCTGTACAATCGCCATCCTGGAAAGTTCAAAGTCCTGAGTTTGATTCCCATTACCAACAAAACAAAATAATACAGATTTCACATGCTCAGAGAAGTGACTGTGGATATTCAAAGGACAGTCATGCAGGACGGGCTGTGCACGTGTCTTAGATACTTTTCCCTCATTGCTGAGACAAAATACTTGGCGCTCAAAGTTAAAGGGGAAAAGGTTCACTTAGCTCAATTTGTAGGCTTCAGGCTATACGCATACGCAGGGTGGCACATGGCAGACAGGCTTTGCGGTGGCGAAACAGTTCATGGTGAGAAAGAGGTAGCAAAGAAGCAAGACTGCCCTTTGTGCTCCTCATAATGTATTCAGAATTGGGTCAGTGCCAAGCCAAATGGGGCACTGATACAGTACTGAGTACTGATCTCGTATCACCCAGCCTTTCTCCCAGCACCCTCAGTCCTAGCACTGCACCACGAATCAGTCACTCATTCTTGCTTCTGCCTCCTTGTGAAAAGCCCCATCTGTGAACGCATGCAGCTGTGAGGGACATTCAGGAGGAAGCCATGACAGTCGAGAACTGCACTATGAGGAAATATTACGCTTAGTGGTTATGAAAGGGGGTTATGTCAGACCACGCAAAGTAACTACATCAGAAGGGCAGAGAGTGACAGAAACTGAGATAGGAGAGGCAGAACAGCCAGCAAATGAAGTGTTGGGGAGAGGCCCGGGATCCGAGCCTGGAGAGCAAGAACTACGGCAGAGCGGGGGAGGGCTGTACTGGGTGCTAATTGCTAAGCTAATCCTTCTTCCAAAACTAGCATCAAGTCCCAGAATCCTTCATTGTTGCTAAATGTCTGAAAACTGTGTGTAGCTCAGTCAGTTACCACTTTTCAAGAGCAGACTGTAGGTGACTGTCTTCACCTCTCTCTGCTAGCAAGTATCGGCGCTAGAGGAAGCGAAGAAGAGACGGCACACCTGCACCTTCACTCTTAAGTGAGATTCTTCGGCGGAAGGTGCAGGCCCACTCGGTCATCTCTTCTTCTTAGCAGAGCGAACACTGCAGCACTTGCAAGTGTCCAGAACATTCACAAATCTGTCATAAAGTAGTGAATGGGAGGCAGGCTCTGAAATTCTTTGCAACAGCCTTGTCCTCAGTTTATCATATTGGGCCACATGTTCACACAAGATTAGTACACAGTTCCCAGATGCATTTTAGGACTCAATCTGTATAAGATATTTCATCAAACAAGATTTTCTCTAATTATATCAGTGTATGGCCCAACAGTCTGTAATTATATAATGTTAGCCTCATAATGTATATCTCAGTGCTCACTGATTCTTATTAAGTGGAGAAGCCAATTATGGAACAATAGATTTAAATACCTGTGGCACCCACTTGGAGGACACAAAGCTGGTCACTTCTATTACAGACAAGCCAGTGTGGGAAAGTTGATTGATAAATTCAATTTTTATATCTGTAGGAACTATAACCTATAAAAACATAAAAAGTTATAAGTAAGTCACATAGGATATACTGAAGCAAAAATGGAAAATCAGTTTCTAACTAAAAGCAAACAAGATTTATAAATTAAATAGCAACCATAATAGTATACAATAAAACCCACGTGTCTTTAATATTCCTTATAAAATATTTAGACAGCCCTGAGAGGCCCTCTGGAAAGCTTACGTGCACGTACACTTTCGTTCTGCAGTCCGTCCCGAGGCCCGACTTGTACTATCTTCACGTGCTTGGGGAGCCCTGAAAGCTGGCCTGATTGCTGAAATGTAAAGCAATAAAAAGAAGAGAAATAGGTATGTTTTAGACTCTAGATTACTGGAAAAGTCAAACAATTACATTGTGTTAAATAAATTATCAACCAAAAATTTAAAACAGTAAAAAAGCCAACACAATGATGACCCCAAACCCTCTGTATTATGTGTAATATGACATGAAATCATGTTTTTCTTTAAGCTCAGTGATATTCAGTCTAGTCATGATTAAATTCCAAAAGATAATTTCTAAAATCGTACTTGTGAAGTAGATGATTTACCTAGCATCTGATTTGCTAAAGAATCCTACGTGTGTCGATAACATTGTACTGTCACTTTATTTTTGAAAAGTACCTTCTGTGCTCTGTATTAATACCCTCTTGCCACAAGGACTCATACAAGGAATCACGCACTATGTTCTGACTCTGCGTGGTTTTAGAGATGCTCAGAAAGCTGAGGCTCAAGACGAAAGTGCACGCTTGCTCCTGCTGGGTCACGCAGCCTTTGCTGAGGACATACTCTGACCAGGACACGCCCCTCAACACCCCCAGGCAGACTGGTTCCAGCTCAATGCCAGGAGCCCCTTGCTCCAGTTTTTGCCCAGAGCTAGGGTAACAAATGGTCTGGATTCTAGAAACTTGTGTCCCCAGACAGATGACCAAGTTGAGGATGCATTTGCTTTCTAAGTGTACCTAATAAAAAGGTACAGTAGTAATGGCTATTCTAAATTTCTGTTATAGTTCAGATCAGCAAGAAGTCATTTCTTCACACTGGACTCATAATCTCATCTCATTCTCTGAGCAAAGTGTGGGTAACCCATGATCAAGACCTTCAAAAGGATAGGTTGAGAGTGTCAGCCCAGCTACAGAAGACCTGTGCTCTAAGATTTTTTGTTTGGCCTTTTATCAGAAGTAATGAATCCAAACTGACCAATGCATACTTTTCCACTCTGTGCTTGTAAGCAGCTGTGGGCTTGTGCTGGCAAGGTGACCACTCTGAATGACTGATGCCATTTGCATCAATGACAGGAGAATGCTCGCCATCCCATCTCATGTCCCAGGTTGCTGCTGGCCTAATGGGCTTCTGTGCTAATTCCGTGCAAGAACCCCAACAGTTCCTGGAAAAATATTACCGTCTTCCACAATTCCCTTGAACAGACAATGCCGTAGAACATTTCAAAGTAGGTATTCTCATTTCTGTGCCTTCTTGTCAGTGTGGTGCATAAAATTAGCCTAGGTGGAGGGCCGACAGGATTAGGTTGTTTTAGATGGTGGTCCTGAAACTGTGCCTAATTATTTTGTATGTATTAACTTTATTGAGAAAGAAGTAGCAATGAAAAGTTTCAAAACAGGTTAGCAGGACAGTTATAATAACTAATACATTACATATTGCTGTCTTTGCAGTAGCTGTCCATAGCACAAGATGCAGACATGATATCTTGTCTAAACCCTATTAGTTCAAAACTTTCTTCTCGCTGAACTACTTATACCTGATATCAAACCCACTCAATAATTAGGCATAGATTTCCAAGTTTCTGTGCCTAATTACTGAGTGGGTTTGATATCAGTATTGAAGAAAAGGTAAAGCAAAAGAAGGTGGCGTTAACAAGGGCGCCCCTCTCTTTGTGCTTATTATCTGCAGCCCTAAAACCCAGAAACCAAGAAGAAGCAAAACAGCTTGAAGCAACGCGGGCTCATTATCAGACTGTTTCACAAAACTATATTTTTAGAAGCAACTAACTGGCCGCATATGTAGACAAGCACTAATCTTTTAGCAGAAGGCAGTGTTTGTCCAGAGAAGGAATATGGTGTTTTAAGGCGCTAACTGGATGCTGAGGACGGGCGAAGGGCTCAGCTCCTTCTGCTGCAGCAGTGCAGTGTAACTAGCACCATTCCCTAGGGGCAGGGAGAACACCAGCAGCTGCGGCCACCTCAGTTAAAGCAGACATGCTTATTCAGTATGACTTTAAAGTCTTCTGAAATCTGCTTCTGTTACCTAGTCTTTCTAGACAGTTGGAATTAGATTTGAGAAAACCTCTAATACAATTAAATACCTATTGATCACAGCTCATGTTGTATACATTGTGTTGGTTGTTAGTACATGGTGACGTTTAGCTAATGGTAAATAGACCATTTGATAAATGTAGTAAGACAGAAGGTAAAGAATAGTATGTGAGGGGAAAATACCTGAGGCTAGGTGTGTTCTTGTGGAGAGAACCTGCTCAGCTTGGAGCCACTTGTGTGTATGTGTTTGTGCACCATTTAAGTGGGTTTTCCCACTGAGCACTACTTGTGTGTAGGCAGCTCCTCCAAAAGGGCACTACTGAGATAGTACAGCCTCATAGAAGGCTCAAAGTCACCAAGGAAGGGCTCTCACAGGGCGCATGTTCAACAAGAGTGCCTTAAATCTGGAGCCAAATCCTGGAGGGAGGCGGAGGACGCGTGTGAGCACGCGGCGGCTGTGGCTGTCCGTCCAGGCAGGAGGCGCTGCTGCCTCTGCTGCAGACGAGGTTTCTGTCTGCAGCCTCTGGGGCTGTGTCCTAGAGCAGCACCCTTGGAGAGGTAACTCCAAAGAAAAGAGCCCTGTGCTTCGCTGCGAGACATGCAGGTAGCTGCGTAGTAAGTCTTTCCATTAACCTTCAATTGTTTTTCCCAGGCAAGACTTAATTCTTACCCAAGATGCCATTCGTAATGAACACAGCACTTTCCAGATGGACTTAACTGACCTTCCAGGATTCCATAACGATCCTTTTTTGCAAGATATCTGTCATTCTCCCTTTGTCTGTCTCTTTCGTAAACTCTTGGAGTCACAAAAATGGACACATAGACACTGGATTAATGTGTTTTAAATAATTAAATTGGAAATGTAGGATGTACATATAACAACTCCCTACAGTGAAGGTAATCATTATGTACTGTAAACATGGACTAATTAAATAGAATAATTGGAGCGATCATGCATAATGAAACGTTAGTCTTTCATTCGGCAAAAGCTTGTCAGCTAACTAGTCACTGACACAGCCGCTGAAGTCACTGGACTTAGGAAGGGAACCCTGAGAAGAGAGTTCCTGTCTAAAGCCAGCTTACACACTACTGCCACGAGGGTCGGCGCGCCGACACGAGGCGCGGGGGATGGGGGACATTTTTCTTACACCGTGAGTGTGTGAGAGTTACCAAGTGATAGATCAGTTACAACGAATTGGATTGTTTAAAAGTACTCTGCAGAAGTTATCAATATAATCCTTAAATAGCCCTAAAGTCTGAAATTTATTTTAGAGCATTAAAAGTCCTTTTACCAAGCTCAGTGTGCCCCCTTTAAAGTGCGGCAGAGGGCCTGATACCAGCAAAACACAAAGGGCGCATTGTGCAGGCCCCGGCTGTCGGGGCGGCGTTCTGCGCTGCCGCACGCTCACGCTTGGCGTCGGGTTTCTCCGGGTTTGCTTTCTGAGAGCAACAACAAAGGAAGGAATACCTTGCATTTATTTTGCTTTATTTTTCCAAAGAACTTTTTTCTGTCCAAGTTTCCTCTGTAAAGCTACACTGTTCGGTAGGCAGAGCTGAGAGAGCGATTAAGTGGCTAAGTTTCCCTGCTAAGTTCACTGGCTCCTGTTCTAGTTTTCTTTTCTAAAAAAATGATATTCAATACATCACCTATTGAGTTTTGCTTGAAAAAATAATGAACCATTCTTTTATACAGAACACAAACAATCTGTTTTACTCATATTCTTCATTCATATATAAAATAAAAGGAAAGGCATATTTTGATGTGGATTTCTCTGAAATCACTCGTGGGTACCTAGAATATATGTTTCCTAGCAGCCATAATGGATGACTTTATATAGTCAATCCTTTCTGTGGCAGCAGATATGATTCTTTCGTACTTATCCTACAAGTACTGCTTTTTCCCTTACAAAAATAACACAACCCATAGGAGAAATGTCTGCCCAGATTTGTATGTGTTCCATTCACTTCATTTCTGGAGCAGTAATTTTTTGTGTAAATAAAGTCTTTATGGATATTGAAGGCTCTGGTTTCATAGCCACTATTCCCAAGGAGAACGGTTATGCTGTGCCAATCAAATGCTCTGACTGCAGATGAAAGGTCTCGATCAGGCGATGGTGTAATTTTCTTCTGAAATTAAGTTGGACTTCTTAACAGATTAGATATCAGCTTTTCCAAAAGAATCTATTTTTGTCATTTTGTCTGAAATATGCAATGGTGCATTTTTGGTAATGTTAAACTTTCCATACTCAGCTGTTTGTTATTTCTTGGATGTTAATGTCTCTTTTAACCCCATTTAATCAGAAACATATAACCATGATGCCTGATGTAACAGATACCCATAGGAGCCCTGGCACTCTGGAGTGGGCCAACGGCGTCTCTTTCTGAGTGCCTTTCTAGAAGAGAGAAAGAGCTGGACAAACGAAGCTGATATTTCAACATTCTCCGAGAATGTCCATGGGCTGGGGTTAATTCAAAGGCAATCTTGACGGTTTAATTAGAACATCTTGGCAACAAGTAAAATAAGTGAATCATGTATTATTAAAACACATAACCGTCTCTGAAGAATAGCTCTTAATTTACTGACTCAGAAGGTAAGGAGGCACACAGACAGTTCAGCTCTCTGTGGACAGCCAGAAGCAAAAGCAGGAAATGCATGCTTGTGTGTTACCCTCAGATGTCAGACAAAAGCTGAACGGAGATGAAAAGTAACCTTTCACAATGCAGGCCCCACTCCATATGTACGTATGCTAGTGGTTCTGCTCGGCCTTGGAAGGAGAATCTGTGCTGGGTGTCAGTGCATCTGCACAGCATGGCTAAACATATTTTTGAAATACATACATTCCAAAATATTTGGAAAAATCAAGGGCATTTACGAAAGAGCAGAACATCACTCAAGGTCCTGTGCCACACATGACAGTACACAATGTAGCAGCATGGTGAAAATACACAGAAAGCTATTTCTTAAAATTGAGGCTCCTGACTTATGCAACATATAAATTCATTTCTCAGTTAAATACATTTTTAAACGTGGCTTACATGATATGTGTATATATGGGTTTAATATTTGTCAGGTAATTATGTTTTATGCAAAGTTATTACATTAAAAATAAGATGTGAAGAACCAGAAGAGCAAATAAAAAAGTAATCATTTGAACAATATAAGACAGAGGCAGTTAGAAAAGAATAAAAAAAACAAAAAAATGAGGAGAAGCACATATAAAAAGAAACAAATCAAGGACTGAGAGTATCAGTTTTTAAAGAAAGCCTTTAATAAATCAGGAAAGGCATTTAAATCAATTTAAGAGACTTCAAAAATATGTGCATGGGTTTTTGCACATATGCAAAAACATATAAGTTTTTGCACACATTGTTCTAGTGCTTTAGGTGATGCTTGTTATTTACATTATTTTCTTTCAGAAATAAAGCTATTCAGGCTGGTGAGATAGCTTAGTGGTCTGAAGCACCCTCTGAGGAAAGTTTAGGCAAGCTTAGGCAAGCACAGGGACTGTGGTTCGATCCCTGGCACCACACGCTATGCCAGCCCCACCCTCAGGGTGGGCTGAGCTGGTCTAAATAAATAAATAAAGCTAGTCTTGTATTCATAGCTACTTAAGAATAAAATAAGTTTTATCAAAATGGACCAACATTTTGGCCCTAGCCTTCCAAGGTCAATTAAGACTCAGGACATATGAGAACTTGTAC
>NDGM011112653.1:0-10266 GCA_002564305.1 Octomys mimax
CCCTGTGGGAGTCCCAAATAAAATTTTAATTTTCTCTGGGCTTTGGGCTCCACTTGTTTATTCTTCTGAAATGGTATTGTTTTTGTTAGGATAGCAAGATTGGCTTCATCAGTACGTGTCCTCTTGTAGGTGTCCTTTCTTCCTTAGCATAACCTTCTTTTTTTTCTCCTTGGATAGGAAGGAACATGGAATTAAAGAGGGCTATAGAAAGATTAACCCAAGCAGGGGCAGTAGTAAAATTAAAGAATGAGAACTAACGACGAATAGGGATTTTAAAGATAAACATAGGATGTATTCCAACCATTAGGGGAATCTGATTTGTGAAAGTGTCATTTTTTATTTTGTATCTAAATCAACTGCTCCAGAAAATACTTCTTTTGAATCATTTATAGACTCTTGAGATTTTTTTAAATGATGCAAATATTCTGATTTTTAAAATGTATTTTTTTTACCTAGTGTTTTAACGCTTCCATGTAAGTGTGATGCTCTCAGACAGAACAGTTTTGCCTAAATCGATTGATTTAATGTGATTTGTAGCAATAATGCCTCATAAATTATTTGGAATTTAGCCCTTTTCCTTATTTAAAGTGTTTTGTAAATAATCCCATTGTCCCCAAACTGGAGGGGAAAGAATTAAGTTGTTAAAATTTTTTTCTTTCTTTCTTTGTTTTTTTTTAAGAATTAAAGGGCTGGGGAGATAGCTCGGTAGAATAAGTGCTTGCCAGGCAAGTGTAAGGTCTTGAATTCGATCCCCAGTACTGCAAAAAAAAAAAAAAAAAAAAAAAAAGAATAAGAATTTAGTTTTAAATTCATGTAACTTTTCTTTTACTCTCTTCTTATTTATCAGGTTGATTTTCAAAAGTATAGTAATTGGCTGCTGTTTGTCCATATGTACAAAATTCCCTATATTTCTAAATATAGAAATTCTTCACTAAAATGCTTAAAATTCCTGGCACCCCCACCCCACCTCATCTTGTTTAGGTTGTGCACAGAAAGGAGCTTATGCATCTTGAGCCGGGGAAAGCATGATAAGCTGCATAATGTTAATGCTGTTTTGATAGGGAA
Source organism: Octomys mimax (assembly GCA_002564305.1). Taxonomy (NCBI): domain Eukaryota; kingdom Metazoa; phylum Chordata; class Mammalia; order Rodentia; family Octodontidae; genus Octomys; species Octomys mimax. The sequence continues at coordinate 1,066 of NDGM011112653.1, forward strand.
AACCACAAGGCATGCAAATAGCAGCCTCCGCCCTCCAGTACAGGTGTGTGACAAGCACATGTAATTGGACCAAAGATCCGTAATGGTTTGTTGTTGGATATGCGTTCACAACAGCTGACTACACTCCTAGCGTGTGGCTTATGAGTTAGGTCATTTTCTTCCGTCTCCACTCCTTAAAGAGAATATTCCTCATGGACTCAGACATAAAACCGGCCCGTGTTTCTTACACAGTAGATTCCCATTGCTGCCTGTAATTTAACGTCTCTGCCGTATCAGCATTACCTAAAGATGATTAAAAAAAAGCATGTAAATTCACAAACAAGTCATTTTATTCTTCAACTTAAGTAATTTAGAAATGCCCCCTAAAAGGAAAGTTATCAAAATGTGAGGCTTTTGACCTGGTTTCCATCTTAGTGAAATACATCAACCGTGCACTTAATCACTGTTATGCATAAAATATGGTTTATAGCTCTGCTCTATATATCAAATAAACTTCTTTGTATATTACGAATCTAAGTCTTTTAAATGGCATAAAGCAAATATGAAAAACTAGTACTGGTTTTTGAAAGTCAGCACAGAAATACCAATGCAAAAACCATTTTTGACTATTTTTAATTCTATATTCCATCTGTATTTTTAAAAATAATTTCAAAAGCAACACTCATACTGTACAGCTTTGGATTCTGAGTTGGGCAAACCAATGAGAAGAAGGATGAATTTGTATCAACGGTGGGAATTTCTTTGTTTTAAATTCTTCTAATCCTTGCCTTCCTCCCACTGTGATGCTGAGAAACATTGCGATTCTACGAGACATATGATCAGGTACGCAAGGCTGGGCTGATGCCTCAGCACAAGGACGGCTGGAAGAGTCTGTCTACCAAGGTTGATAATGGGAAGAAAAATAGATAATGTAAATTTGTTTTTATTTTTTAAAAGGTGTTATCTTATACATGTATTGAACTATACATGTGGAGTTCGTGGTAAAAGTGGTCATGATAATATCTGAGCTCAATAGCACTTTTCCATAAATTACTGTGTGGGTCCCATTAATCACTGCATTCAAGTGCTATGCATCACCTGTTTAATTCAGCTGCTTCTGATTTACACACCATTTCAAAGAATGCCAAGGAAACCAAATTGAAAAGTTTTACTTTGCACATTAGCTATACAGCTCATCCCCCTTTAGTCATATCTCAGGACAGGAACTAAATAATCAACTTCATTCATTCATTACTTTGAAAGCTGTTTGCAACAAATTTTAGGCAAGAGCGTTCTTTTTAGTGAGTTGCTAGCATGAACATTAAGGAACGGAATTCAGTCCTTGTGTCCTCACAACTGCTCTTCCTGTTATATTTTACTTCAAAATGGAATAAATTACTCTTTTCCAGTTCGATCTTCTTTTTAATGACCTTGAATGTGTGTGATTGTGATTGTGTGACTGTGAATATGTGGATGAGTTGGAAGAGGCAGTACTTATGCCCCCAGTCCATATGTTTAATTAAAATAAAAGACAGGTGAAGTTTCCTTTCTCAAAAAGAGAAGTTAGACAATTTCATCACTGTGTAAGCCATTCTCTTCCTGTCCCCAGCCTCTTTTCTCTGTCTTTCAAAGGCCAGCAGTACAGTGCATCTGGGTGCTGCTTCTTTTCCTTTTCTCAAAAACCACGTGTAGTCTCACAGTCCAAGTCTCTCTTCCTTATTTGTACTTTCAACTTTCCTCTTACTGAAAAACTCTTCCCACTAAACATGCACTTGTCTCAGGAAAATTAGAAAGCCTGCTTCGTATTCTAAAGTTCATGCCATTTCTTATCTTTTATTGTTCTTTTCCTTCAATGTCCTTTATACAGAGGCTCTAACTCTTCACATACCAGTTATTTTTGGCAAGCTCTCCTCTAAATTCAAAGTGCTCTTGCTAAAATCCCCCATCTGTAACTCTAATGGGCAATTGTCAATCTTCTTCTGTTCTTTTCAACTCTCTAAATAGTGGACTATTCTCTCTCTATCTCTCTGTCTCTCTGTCTGTGTCTGTCTGTCTGTCTGTCTGTCTGTCTGTCTCTCTCTCTCTCTCTCTCTCTGTTTTTCTTTCTCAGGTTCCATAGTCCCATTTTCTTTAGTTTTCAACCTGTATCTCTTAGGATTTTTTGTAAATTTCTTCTTTAGAGATTTTCCTCCTCTTCCTGAGTATTTTCTAAAAGGTTGGGTAAAGAATAGATGGATAGAAGAATGGATGTATTGATAAGTGGCTATGTGTATAAAAAAGTAAGAAATAATAAATGAGTTTGTGAAGAAATGAGATTTTCCAAGTCTACCTGGAAGAATTTTATAGTCTTCCCTTCTCATTTATTTTTACAATCCTAAAGCACACTCAAAATGTATTTCTTAAATATTTAACAAAAATTCCTTAAATATTTAGCAATGATTTTTAAAGAGCTTTGACCTTCACTACACACACACACACACACACACACACACACAGTCTTGTGGCTATGCGTCTGGTGAGAAAATGGAAGCAGATCTCATGGCAAGAGTATCCTGGGGTCACTGGAAAGGCTCTTGGCAAAAGTCTTACATCTTGAAATTTCTACTGAAGACCTTTCTGTGCTGGTCTTTAAATGGGTCACTTTTCTCCCCGGCAGAGCAAATACAGCTTTTGTTAAACTCATGCAACATTTTTTCAGAGGTAGTTGGAGTTTTAAAGATGAGACAAATATGATCAAAATTATGCAGTGCTCGAGAAACATGCAGCTTTGATTTATTAAAATTTACTAGTACATTCTGAGCTATAATGAAAATAATATTTCACATCAGCAGAGCCCTTACAAACCATTTGGCCTAACCTGCGATCATTTAATTCAAGCAACAACATTGGCCATAAAAACTGCAAAGATCCAGAGACATTCTGGAACCTAGAAGCATAGGATTGCCAGCCATCCACAGTCTCTTTCAAATTTTCTCTCACATGCCTCTCGAAACCTAGAGTTTTTTGGTACACACCTGTCCTAGTCATAAGTAGGAAATAAGCCTGAGTTTTAGGTGTCCTTTAGGATGTAAACCCCTTTAGGATGCAAACCCCTTCAGAAAAGTACCCTGAGGACACACACACACGCACACACACACACACACCACACCCCACACCCCACAATAGAGCCTCACAAATAATAAGATCTTGGTTTATCTTTGCTGAGTGATTGAATAGTATTAGAAAACAATAAATGTATAAGCAAGATTGCTTAATGTACGTAAAGGCAAAGGATTGACTGGCCCAGTGACTATATACTTCGTTTCGCTTAATATGATTCCCATAGTCATTTTCCATCTTTCAGTTCATGTGTTCATGTAAATAAGTTTATTCATCATTATACCAAGTCCACTTGTATGCAGTTTTCCCCATTAATAAAAATGTCCCCAAAACAATTCAGTTGTATGGGTTGGGGCTATTTAAACTCTGCCTTTATTTAAAAAAAAAACAAAACATGGCTAGGAAATTAGTATTATATGGAAATATTGGTAAAGCAACAAGTTGACAATAATAAGGTTTCCTCCTGGGTCTCACAGTGTACTTATATCCGTGTACTCATATCCATGCCTCAGAACTTAGGTTTTAAACTTGTTCTGCATTCAGACTTCTAATATTTCTGACCCCATATAATGAGAAAATACATTTGAAGGAATTACATGGAGGGTCAACTACAAGTTTCAGTGGACAGGCATTCTTATCAGTCACCTGAGTGTTCCTTTTAACCTCGTGCCCTTGTTGTCAAGGTCAAATGAGATAACGTGTGAAAATACTCTTGAACCACAATTACTTCCCTAGTGTGACACACTACTAGTATTTCTTTGTATAGAGAATCAGACCTTATTCAACCCCAACAAATTTCAGAAAAATCAACTTTTAGGACCAAGACAGTTCTATAGCCCTTTTGCCTCTGTCAATAGTTTAAATCTCCAATAAATTTCCATTCAAGAAAAAAAAATTAAAATAAGGGGAAAAATGTGAGACAAATGAGATGTGCCTAGCAAAGAGGTTTAGGATTTTTCGCCCTCAAAACAGTATATGAAACTAATGCTGTCCCAAAAGATCTATAGAATGTAGCCTTTCTTTTTTCTTCACTCTGTTTCACTTAATATGACTCCCATAGTCATTTTCCATCTTTCAGTTCATGTGTTCATGTAAATAAGTTTATTCATCATTATACAAAGTCCACTTGTATGCAGTTTTCTCCATTAATAAAAATGTCCCCCAAACAATTCATTGTATGGGTTGGGGCTATTTAAACTCTGCCTTTATTTAAAAAAAAACATGGCTAGGAAATTAGTATTATATGGAAATATTGGTGAAGCAACAAGTTGACAGTCATAGGGTTTCCTCCTGGGTCTCACAGTGTACTTCTTAGCCTTGGATATACTAATCCTTGGATCCCTTTCCAGAGTTACCTTTCCTGTTCTCACAGATATTAGTGATACTGGTGTCAAGAACTCTTTTGGTGGATGAATACTGTCATGGCTTGTATCCAGATGTTTCCTCAAAGACTCATGCCATAGGTGTGGTTTTTCAGAGGTGGCTAGATTTAGGGTTTGTGATGCTGGGATCAAAGATATGATGCTGAAATTGATTCACAGTGAGATGCTAGGACTAAGGATATATTACCTGCACTAAGGATAGGTAGCCTGGATAAGATATAAGGAACAGAAAAGGGTTGTCCCTTGGAGCTTGCTGTCTTGCTGTCTTCTGCCCTGCACTTCCATGAGCTATTTCTCCTCTGTCATGTCACTCAGCCATGCCACCCTTCTTTGGAGTCATCCAACTATGAACTGAAGCATCTACAAACTGAACTAAATAAACCTTTCCTCCTTTAACTTTAGATATTGAATATTATGTCTCAGCAGTGAGAGAAAAGTAACTAAGACAAACATGATGTTTGTCAGTGCTCTTTGTATACACTTCTCTTCCACGTGAAATCAGTTTGAAACAGCTCTCCTCATTCTCTGAAAGCAACACTTCACAGTTAAAAGTCAGAAACTGTAAGTTCAAAGCTTGTAAGTCATCAAATTGTTGGCTGTCTTTTATGACGAGGTACTAATCCACTATACAACTTCTCCATTCATACATTAAAGGGTTTCTTTTTTTCCATGGTACTGGGGATTCACTCTAAGCTATATTTTGAGTCCTATTTTGAGACAGTGTAGCCCTAAGTCACTAAGTGGAGACAGTATATCCCTAAGTCACAAAGTGGTCTAGGTGGGGCTGGAATTTGTGATTCTGTAGCCTCAGCTTGCTATAATATAATTCTAATAGAATAGATTATATAATAATTTAATAGATTATAATATAATCTCAGATGCTGGGATTATATTGTTCTTTAATTTTTTTATTTGCATTAGTACATGTTTGTAGTACATAATGATTACAGTTATTGTGAGGAATTGATACAGGCACACACACACACACACACACACACACACACACAATCTTATCAATGTTTGGTTATTGTTCCCTATCCCTCCCTTCCCTCTCTTGGTCCCCTTCCCATTTGTAAAAACTCTATCTCTAATTCTTTTCTCAATGTTTTAAAAATATTTGTTCATTTATTTATTTGATACAGAGTCTTGCTACACAGGTCAGAGTCATAGTGATCCTCCTGTCTTTCCTTTCCAGAGCTGGGATTGCAGGCGTGCGCCACCACAGGTCTCAAAGAGTTAAGGCCTCAGCCTCCTTCTGTATCAGCCTCATTTTTCTTGTGTTCATGAGTAGCGTTGTGAGACTTAACACAGGGACAGAGTTTTGTGAGATGACCTTTGCTATACACTGCCAGCAAAAAGGTGAATTCCTTTGGCAAACAGTAGACAATGCATAAGTTTGTGCACGTTAGAAAGCCAGTGTAGAAGGTCATTTATAATAGACGTAGGAATATGAAAACCTGCCAGCAATTCTGGTGGCATTTCCCGCCATTGAGGGGGGCACTGTGGTCCTTGTTGCCCAGGGGCCAGGTTGGCTGGCACCTGTGGCCATCCCCAAGCATCGCACCATTTCCCCTAACCCTGGATTCTCTTGCCTGAATTTTCTCAGGTGGGTTTAAATAATAAATAATGAGGAACCCAAGGTTGGAAAAGAGATTCCCCAAGCTGGGAAAATGTTATGGCCAGACTTGGTTAATTGAAATCATGCATCGAACTAAGTTGCCACTCTGATGCGATCTGACAAAAATGATCATAGGATAAAATTGCCTCTTGCTGATCCCCACCTATCTTACATTTCAACTTGCAGCAAGATTGAAGCAAACTGCTCCAATTTGCTGCTCCCGACCTGCTGATAATGGACACTCTGCCGTGCACTCTCCCTTCATTACCGCGCAGGTCAGGGCTGTTAACGGGGACTCTTGCCACTTTTGACAGATAGTCACTACCAAGATGAATGGCCGTAGCCACATGACCACTTAGTACCAGGCCTTCCCTCTCCAGCACCTTCAAAATGCCTCTTTAAAAAAAAAAATAAAAATAAAAGACCACACTTCACCACTTAACTCTTTATTAACTAAGAGAATCAATAGACACCAGGCTTCTATGACCTGGCGAGTCTTTTCCTGCAGCACCATAACTATTTCAAAGGCATCACTTAACAGCGTTTCAAAAGAAACTTTCTAGTGAATCTGTCTTTGTACTTTTTGTCCTACTGGGGGTAGGTACTGGGCTGTAAATTAAGTTTCTTGGAGGAGAGAGGGGGTTTTAGCCAGAAGTTTTAACAGTGCTAAATCCTGCCAAGAAGTGGTTATTTGCCTGGCTTAAAGTCGACTTATTTAAGAATAAAAACTATTTGTTAAGGAAGTTAAGTGATTTTTTAATATTACAGAGAGGAATGAAAACTGAGAATCTGGGTCTTTGTCTCATTGGTCATCAACAACACTTTATTATGAAGAATTTAGCACCAATGTCTAAATTTTTAAACTATTTTTAGAAAACATGAAAGAGGAGGGGAGGAAGAATGCGTGTATTGCTCCATGCTAATTTCTTGAGCAGACACATCATCATTTAGACAGTAAGTACTTAACGAGGAAGCGAAGAGGAAGCTTAGGAGAACAGCGTACATATGCTTTATGTTCCTTAAGGATTATAACTTAATTCTGTACACAAACTAAGCACAATTTATATAATGCCTTAGTTTAGTTCTAATTCCTGATATGCCCATTCATTTTTGCATTTGACAAACAGTTAAATGAGCTCTCGCAACTCTTATTAGATTTACATTGCTTTGTCTAATTCACTTTGCCTCATGAAATTAGATGAACTATTAAATACCGTAATCTGTTATCGACCATTAAAATTAATTGATTTTTCGTGTCACTTTAGAACTAATGAATTGTCTAGAGATAGTCTCATAAACTACATAGCATAGTGGGGAGGCCTTTTTATTTCCCATCATTTCTAGTAAGGTTGAGCAGGGCTATGATTTTGCTGGTTTTTCTCTCAGCAGAAGTCTCAAAGATGTCATTATTCTAACACCGTTATTTTTATTGCTTTACAATCATGCCTGCAAATGATGCAGCTATATTCAATAATTATACTCCATAGATAAAAGCCGCATTTATGAGAAAGGTTTTTAAAGTGTGAAGGATGCTTAACATTGCCTTAGAAGAGGTTAGTCTGTCACATAAGGATATTTCTGGGTACAGTATGTTGCTGCCATCAGGATAATATAATCTGAATAGACATGCCATTTAAAAGAAATAAAATACTACCAAATAGTTATGGTCAGAAAGGTAAATACTTGGATAGCAGTTTATGTTTCTTGGAAAAAATCTTATTTGATGTTTTGGTTCAAAGATTACACAGCTATTATCATGATAGCAGTATTAGCTCATGCTATTGAAAATTTATTATTTGCAAAACACTATGCCAACCATTTTTAACAAGCATTGTTTTATTGAATCCTCAAAATGCTCCTCTAAAACAGGCTTTCTTTTTACCTGTATTTTACAATTAGGGATACTGAAGCTTAAAGAGACTAACCAATTTCTCCATTTCACATAACTAAGAACAAAGGAGATGTAAACCAGGTAGGCTAACTTGAAAGTTAAACTCCTGTCATACCCTGCTGCCTCCTTGATAATATGAAGGCATAAGTAATTGTTCACCATTTTTATCTTTCAAATGTTTACTTTAAAAGAATCCTGTGTTTAGGGGTCTGGGAAGATAGCTCAGAGGTATAAGTGCCTGTTTGGAAAGTGGGAGATTCTGAGTTCTATCTCCAGGACCAAAAAAAAAAAAAAAAAAGAATCTTGTGTTTTGATCATAGCTCAGTGGTAGAGCACATACTTAGCAAGCATTTGGATTCAGTCCTCAGCAACAGTAATATTTTCACTTAATAAACAATTGGCCTTCTCAAGAAAAAGTCATTGTTTTAAAAATATCTTCCAATACCAATAAAATTGCCTTGTGTGAGCTTTGAAAGATGAATAAAGCTCTAGATGTAATGGTATTCCTCCTTTCTTTCTGAAGACCTTCAAAGTGGTTAGGAAGTTCTTTATATATCTGTAAAAAATGTTAAAAGGTGAGCTAAAAGATGGGCCAATAGTAACTTGGACCAAACGAGGGACATTTTTAGTTGCTTGAGACCATCCTTACACACAAAGCACGTCTTTATATTTGCAATTTGTCTCTGCTTGGATACATTATTTGGTTATTTTAATGTCAAAGGAGAGGTTATTTTATTTGTTAGTAACCTCAGCCATAAGTCATCTCTACCAATCTCAGGAGTTGAAAAAGGCTACAATTTGAATGAGGTTTAAATATTTCAATATGTTGGATCATCAAGAGGGATAGATGCTCTAGGTGTGGTGGCATCTGGCTCTAGTCCCAGAGTTTGAGAAGCTGAGGAGGGAAATTCCTTGAAATTCCTATAAGTTTCAGACCAGCCAGGCAATATAACAAAATTCTACTGCAATCTCAGCCAACAGTTGATTTTGCTAGTCTAGTGGGCCTAGCTCAGTCCCTTGAAAGGGTGTATAAGCAAAGTTGAAGTTTCCCTCAACAAGAAGAAATCTGTTGGCAGCAGCTTCCACCTGTGCCTGGAAGGTCCAGCCTGCCTTCTAAGTCACTTGGCCTACAGATTTCCGACTTACCCAGCCAGCCTCCACCATCACATAAGCCAAATTCCTTGCAATCAATCTCTTCATATATTCTTTTTTTTTTTTTTGTGGAACCGGGG
>NDGM011112657.1:0-11555 GCA_002564305.1 Octomys mimax
ACACTGCAGGGATGGGGGGCTGGGTCGTACAGTCCAGACTTGGAGTGGGGTGCCTGAATCATGGATGCTTGGGGGCTTGGATGAGGGAGTACCAGTTGGGATATGGAGTAAGGAGACTGAATCCTGGAGCCCAGGGGACCCCCATTCTGGGGAGGGGCTGGGTTATGAGGTGGTTCAGAAAAGGAGCCATAGTCCTGGAGTCCTGGTTTGGGCACGCTCAGGCCGGGAACTCTGGCTCAAGGCGCTGCCTGGCTGCAGCTCTGGCACAACACTTGGTCTCCATCTGGCACAAAGCCTTGTCCCACCAGAGAGGTGGAGCAGCGTGCACAGGAGAAGCAGCTGTGGTGCCAATGCCGGTCTTCAAAGGACACGTACTTGCCTCCACTGAGTCCTAAAGGGGTGCTGGAGGTTAGCTCAGCGGATTTAGGGCAGCTCTGTCCCTCACCCACTACCATATCCATGGCCTGGCCTGCACGCTACCCACCTGTTCCACCTGTGATGGGGCGCTTGCAGCTGCTGCACTTAGGTGCAAAGAGTTCTCCAAAACAGGTCACACAGTAGGGATCATCATCCCGAGAGGTGAACTGCTGCCCTGCCAGGGGCGTCTCACACCCAGTGCACACCAAGCATTCTCGATGCCAGGGCTGATCACGGTAGGTCACTCCACCCTGGGTCAGCGTCTGTGAGGGCAGAACCCATCAGCAGGATTCCCACCCCACAACAGGCCTCACCCTTACCCTGCTGACCTGGCCCCCACCTTGTTGCAGCGGGCACAGCGAGGAGCAAACTTGTTCTCGTAGCAGGGCACGCAGTAGTGAGCGCCTTTGTCGGGCACAAAGGAGCGGGAGCCCAGTGGCTGCTCACAGCCGCTGCACAGGAAGCACTGCTCGTGCCATGTCTGGCCTCCATACTCTAGCTTCCGGGACCCTGTGGGGAACCGGAGACCCATCAGAAGCTTTGGCCCAAGCTCTAAAGGCCACTCTGCTACCTGCCCCAGGACTGCCCCCACTGCTCCCACAGAACGAGCAGGATGGTGTCCATGCACATGCAGCAAGACCTCCACCATGCACACTGGACATGGTGGTGCAGAGTGTGCCAGGACCCCAAACCAGACAGAAGGTTTGGGCACATGTTGCCTCCTTCTGTCTCAGATAAGACTCTTAACACATAGCATGCTTCCACACAACAGGTGTGTTGTCTCAGTAGGTGGTAAGCCGTAACATCAGAAATGATAGCTTAAAATACACATGGTCCTACACATACCAAACAAGCAAATCTCTGCCTACGTAAAGTTCTAATACCCTAGGTGTGATACGTTCAGTGCATGGTAAGCCCTTGCATGTTCTAAGCATGACGTCCACACATGCTAAATTCTCATATCAGGTATGCAGGTCCTCACAAACTCTAATTCCTCTGTACATATGAATGAGCTCTGTACATACGAAGCCCAAGTATACTAAGCACAAATCTCAGTATACCCACAGCTCCTACATGAACCTAACCTGGTCATTATGCATGCTAAGCTTCCAAATATATATAAAGCATGTCAGCCCATACATGGTAAGATCAGTATATGCTAAGCTCTTAGAAATGTACCGAGTTTGTTAGTTTCTGTACCTGCCAAGCTTTCATGTGTAGATCTGGGCATGTTAATCCCTATGTACACTCATTAAGCTCCCAAGAGCATACAGGCACAACAGATCTCACACACACTGAATTTCTAAGACCATGCCATGTATTCAAGTCTCTATACATGTCAGGCTCACATGTATGTATCAGACAGTCACCTGCAAAGACTCTGCACAGATCCTGGGCATCTCAGTCTCTATAAGCTGAATCCCCAGGGACCTACCAGGCATGACGGTTTCCCCACAGGCAGAGCACTGTGAAGAGAAGGCACTGCAGTAGCAGTCATTGCACAGCAGCTCACTGTCCTGACAAGTGAAGGGTTCATCAGCTAGGGAGCGCTGGCAGCGGCAGCAGCGGAAGCAGCCCTCGTGGAAGTGGCGATCTTCATAGAATAGCTCCTACCAGTAGCACAGAGGGAGACTGGCACCCAGGCCTTTGCCCCTTCCCACCAGCCTCCACCCAATCCCAACCCTGCCTGCACCAGTCCTTACCCTCGAGTCGTGTCCAATAAGCTGCTGGCACTCAGCACAGGTGTTAGCAAAGGTGTTGTCATAGCAGGGCACACAGTAGGGGCCACTGTCTGTCTGGATATACTTGCGGCCATACAGGGACTCACTGCATTTTGCACAGTCAAATGGCTCACCCATGGTGCTGATGAGAATGAACCCTGTTTAGGAATATGAGGTGGGGTAGGGGGTCACCCAGAGGAGGCCCACCCTAGCTCTTGCCAAAAGATATTTGTATTTAAAAAAAAAAAGAGCAAGAGGTAGGCATAGGAAATACCAGAGCACTGAGCAGGTGTGGATAGGGAGGGGCAACCAGGAGTCCTGCATATTTACTTGTATCTGACTATAGGAGTAGGAAGGGGGTCAGGGGAAAAAACCAGGAAGCAGAAGTTGTTTTCTTATCTAGGGCCTCACAAACCTGGAGGGAAGGGGCTTTTCCTGGGTCAGTGACTCACTTCCTGTCCCAGCCTCCCACTTCCTGCCCCTGTATCTTTAATGCCTCCAGGGCAGGCTTAGGAGCTAGGGAGCCAATCAGTTGGCCTCATACAGCCATACCCTCACCTCCAGACTTCCAGGAAGGGACCCTGGAGTCAGATAAAAGCTTTTGGGCTGAAACTGGGGAGTTCAGAGGGGAGAATGGGCTGTTCTGCCCCCCTCACCATCCAGAAACAGTGGAATGCTGGAGGGATACTGGATGACAACTGGTGGAACTGGGTGTGAGAGGTTGGCCTCCTCTCCCAGGAGAATCAGCCAAGCAACAAAAACTTGCGAGGCTCAGCCTAAGTTTCAGCGGAAGGAAATCCTGCAAGCGGGCCACAGTCAAGCTTCCCCCAGCTGGACCCTCTGCCCTCATTCCTCTTCACCCCTGTTGTTGTCTCTGGTCACACCGTCCTGGACAGCCTTGGCTGCAACATCTGCAGCAGCTGTGGCAGCAGAGGGCCAGATGTCAGGTTTTGCCAGCAGCAGGGAGAAAATGGGAAAATGTGATGCCTATGGAGACAGAACTGGAGACAGACTGAGAGAGCACAAAGTGTCCCCTGCCACCTCCTGCCAGGAACCCCCACCCCCTGCAGTATCTGCAGAGCCCCAGGATCTTTGCCCATACATTCTGCCATGAGTCCATCCCCTACCCATCTTCCCACCTTTTCTGTTATTTTAGAGTTTGAGGCTGAGGCATGAGTAAAAGGAGAGGAAGTTAGAGCCACACAGGACCTTTTCTCCCCAGCCAGGCCCCCTCCTGGGTGCGGAGTAAGACATGGGGAGCCCTGTGAACTGTTGGGGCAGACACCCAGCCCCCCCCACCAAACCTCAGACACTTTCCATTTTCTCAGGAACAAAGCATGTTTGCGGGATGAGGTCATCCACACAGCTGCCTCTGGAACGGGAGCATGGGGAGTGGGGGGAGGGTTTGGGGGAAGTGGGGTTCCCAGAGGTTGCTGCTGCTCAATTGTCTCCAGTACCCAAGTCAGAGCTCCCCAACCCAGGCCTCCTCCACCATGAAGCCTGAAGCCTGCTCTCTCCAGGCTGGGACCACAAGGTAGAGGAGAGCAACCGCCAGGACCCAGGGGGAAGGGGATGTGCTCACAGCTACAGATCTGCCTGGAGAAGTTGAAGGGACAGACAGAAGAACCCACGGCTCTCCTTCCTTTCCCAGCAGACTCCATGACTAGCAGTCTCCACGGCCGCCCTGGCCCAAGCTGAAGGAAAAGCCTTTCTCTTTCTTTCTCGGCCACCCCTCTGTGGGAGAATCTCACCAGCAGCATATCTCTGACTTAAGCTCAGACTTCAGGTGCCAGAAGACATGCCAGCTCTGGAAGGGCTGACTTCTGGGGCTTGTGAGTTCAAAGCTTCCCTTCCATGCAGCGGAAGAACACCCAGTTCACATATGGGGCAGGGTAGAGGCCGATGGAGCTGAGCTGGCATTGGTAGAGTGGGGACTCCCAGGCAAGGGGCTATCCCTCCCTGCCACTCAGGGTCAGGTTTGCTCTGGCTCAGCACTTGAGGATTGCCTGGGCTGTCAGCCACTGAGCAGCAGGAGGCCACACAGGTGGAGAGTGGAAATATGTCCATCTGGGAGTGCCCTGGGTCCTCTCCTGCCTTCTCGGTCTGGCTAGGTACAGAAATCATCTCTCCAAACCCAGGCTAGTCCTGGGCCTGCCCCCTGGAAGCCACTCAGCACTCTGAAACAGACACCCCAAATAGGGCATGGGTGTGGCTTGTTTCTTTCCCAGCATCCCACAGCCCAGCTGGGCCCTAGGGAGGACAGCATGAAGGGCATCATCACCATCCAGGCCCACCTGTTTGGCCCATACCCACCCCCCCGCCGCCCCCGCAAGGCTGGGGAACTGAAGGGATGAGTGGGGAGCCAGCCTTGTACTATCTGTTCCTGGGTGGTGGGGGGCAGAGTTCAGGGGAGATTGCTGGATCTGTTTGGTTGCTGTTAGCCCCTTTCCCTACATACATATTCCTACACCAGACCTTAACATAACCAAGCACATATACATGCACACACACCTCAGCGAGTAACCTGAAACTCAGGACTGTGTGCCTTGTATTGAGGTTCAAGCTATAAAGCATAGGAGGGCCAGGGTGATAGCTCAGTGGCATAAGTGCTTGCCTGACATGCACAAGGTTCTGAGTTCAATTCCTGGTACTACCAAAAAAAAAAAAAAAAAAAATCTAAAATATAGAAGCTCCAGTGGCGCAATCGGTAAGTGCGCAGTACTTATAAAATATAAACTAGATTTGGATTGTGTGACTTTGGGCAAGGACTTGCGTGTTCCAAGTGTGGCCATAATTCTACTTCTACCTCCTAGGCTTGTTTCAGTCTTAAATGGATGATCCCTGAAAGCACCTAAAGACAGTAAGTACTCAGGAAAAGGAAGCTATCTGTATTTTTGCCATGAGTCCCTCACTCATACAGAAGTTAGACTGTAGGTTTCAGGCAGGCCTGAGGCAGGGAGCTGTTCAGGATGTGACCTGAACAAGCTGGTGGGCCCAGAGAGAGGCTAGGAGATCCTAGCCTGTGGATCTTGCTGAGGAGGCTACTGGGACCAGCCATGGTTTTAACAGTCAGTCTGATTCCAATGACTGTAAGTTGGAGATTGCTCATAAAGGTACACAGTATACACACCTGTCTGCTGCTCTACCCCTCATAAAGTGCACGCCCACCACCGAATCACCAGGTCTCACAAAGCAGGCAGGACAGAGTGTCATCCCCACTTTACAGCACAGCCCAAGGAGGCCAGGAACAGGCAGGGGCATGCCCAAAGTTCCTCAGGTATCACACAGTCAGGTCTCTGGCCTCCAGGCCTGTAGCCTTTTCCTGCTGCCTTCTCTCTAGAAATACTTCCATGATGGTAGAGGAGAGGATGTTCAGCTTTTAAGGGTAGAGGGGCAGGCGGGAGCCCAGAGCCTGGTTCTCCTTCCTAGCTGCCAGCTCTGTGACTGGAAGACACCCAGAAGCCTTTCCAACTACCCATGCCAACTGCTCACCCCCCCCCCCCACATACACACACTGTCCAGGAGGACCCTGGCCAGGCCTCACAGCTGTGAGTCAGGATCAGAACAGACCCCTCCCCCAACTCCCAGGAGTTGACAGGAGACTTTAGGGGAGAAATCAAAGTGCCCCCACCCTATTCCTGTTACTGGGCACCAACCCAACCCCAAACTTTGCTCTCCTCCTTCCCCCAAGGGGCCTGGAAGTCAAAGGAGTTTAGGGGAAAGGGGGGGTGGGGAGCGGTATCCAGCAGCTGCTCTGGGGACAGGAGAGGAACGGTTCATTCACCCTGGGTCCCTAAGGGCTGAAGCAGCCGTCCAAGATTTGAGTTTAAAAATAAGCTAAGGCTGTTGGGGCAGCGTGTGGATGGGGCTTCTTCTTGATCTCAGTCTCACAGTCTGGGGTCCTCTGCCTGTCGGGGTATTGGCTGGCTGAGAGTCTGCTGCCCCCTGACTTCTCCAAGTCTGGGTCTCTCAGGGTTCTATCGTGGAGTGGTCAGCACACCCAGGTCGCTTGGTCTACACGAACTCTCAGTCTGTGCCCAGTTCGCCCGCTCAACAACCCTGTGTCTGGCCCAGCGCTGCTTGTCTTTATGTTTGGGGGTATCTTCTAGGGGGGCGACCACCCAGGCCTTGAATTCTCAGGGTGCCTAAGGGGTTGAATGTGTTGGTCCCACCACGCCCCTGACTCGGCATCCAGCCTCTTCCCTCAGCATCTCTATCTCCAGTCTCTAAAGATTTGCAGGCAGGCCCGGGGGATTTAGCACGAGGCTAGGAAAGCTTCAGCCGCAGGGCCCTCGCAAATCGGTCACTGAGGTCACACGTATGCTTTTCTTAAAATGCTCCACAAACACCGGGTCTGTCCCATGCCTCCGGTCCCTCGTTCGGAAACTGTATGTCCAGTTTCTGCCCTCCTTTTAAGGGTCTCTGCTGTCTCCCGTCGCTCGTGTCCCTGTCTGCCTCGGGGATTTTTAGAAGCCTCCGTTTCTCCAATCCTCCAAGACTCTCTGGCTTTCCCATTTCAAACTTGCCCCCCCCCCGCCCAACTCTCTCCACCACCGCCGCCCCCGCCCCACCAATCTGCGGGGAGCACAGCGGTTCTGCCCCGCTGGGCGGCCGCTCTTCCCGGCTAGGCTGCGGGCGCCAGGACGCTGCAGGGCTGGGGCGGGAGTGGCGGGCCCTGAGGCCGGGAGCTGGGTCTGCAGTGGGCGCTCACCTCGAAGCGGGCGCTGGAGCGGGGCGCGCGGAGTGAGTCGGTCCTCCGCCGCTCCTACCTGCGGGCCGCGCCGAGCGGAGCCGGGCGCTCAGCGTAGAGTCGGCCGGCTGCGGCGGACGTGTGGGCGAGTGGGCGCGAGGCCCCAGCCCTCCAAGGAAGTGTGCGCCGGCCGGCCCCGCCCGGACCCCGCCCCCGCCCCGGCCCCCCAGCCCCGCGGCGGGGGCCAGACCCCGCCCCAACCCCGCGCGGTCTCCAGCCCGCCCCGCGGAACCTGGCTCTCCTACCTTCGCTGCCGCCAGACCCCGTCCCGCCCCCTCCCTGCGGCCTTAGTATCCTCGCTCTCCCTTTCTGCGCCCCCACGCCCCGGCTGCAGCGGGTGCAAGACCCAGCGGGCCAGGTTGCGTCTGCGGATCCAGTGCCCTCCTACCTCCCTCGCACCCACATTTGCTTCCCGGGGTTCCACTAAACCTGAGTTAGTGAAGGAGGCCTTAGGCCGACAGGGCAAAGGAGTGGTTGGCTCTGCTGTCATGGCCCTGTCGGTGGGGAGTAAGGTGTTTTCTGGAAACTTGGGGTGAAGAGAGGATCCTGCTTCCCCACACACATGGGGCCTTGACCTTCAAAGGGCTTTACTTCCTAATTCTGAGTGGCAAAAACCTTTGTAACCACTGTCTTGCCACCTCTAACTGCATCCTGGCGCTGAAGAGTGCTGCCTCTGTTTCCATGGTGTCCAAGAATAGTTCTGACCTTTGAGACCTAGGGAGGCCCTAATCCCTGACTCCGTGCCCTTTGGGCTTCTCGGGAGGGGTGTGAAAGTGTGGGTGGGATGCTATGGGGGTGGCGGGACTTCAGTTTCTAACCCTCTCGCTGTGCCTGGCAGGGAAGACTGGCGCGCCTCCGGAGCCTTGGGGCCACCCCCTCCATCCAGACTCGTCACTAGGAATAAATAGCCTTGACCTGGGTGGCAACGGGATGGGACTGGGGATAGGGGAGCCTCTGCTGTGTTGTTTGCAAAACAAGAGACAACAAAATGGAAATAGTCTGAACATCTCTAGAGATTCAGGGGGATCACAGAGAGGACTCCACACCTCAGGATATGACTTGCCAAGCTCCCACTGCAGGGACTAACAGCTCCCAGCTGCACCCCGTATGTGCCTGTTCCTGGATCCCCACATCACCCTCCAGGGCAGGTTTCCTTTCAGAGTTGGTTGCTTATTTATTGTTATTGATGCCTAAACTGTAAGTGAGGGCAGGGATTACTTCCTTGCAGGTCACTACTGCATTCCCAGTACCTGCTCCATATAATGAATAGTTGATGGATGAATGAATGAATCAGTGGACAAATGAGTGAAGAATGACACCTCCCTTCCCCTGTGGACCACAGGAACCTGCTATTTGAAGTCCAGGGAGAGAACAGCTAGCCTGTGGTGGGCCCATTCTCTGCAAGTTGTCTGACAATTTTACAGGACCCCCAGCCCAGGGCATGCGGGGAAGAGAATGTGCTTTTCTTAGGTGGAGTGCGCAGCAAAAGGGGCGTCTGCTTTGGGTGAGAGGAGGGCAGAGGTGAGGAGCTTCACAAAGGAAGGGGTTGAAAATGAGCAGTCAGGGTGTTGGATAAAAGACAGTTCTACTTATGGTTTGAATATTTGCTGAATAATATACCCTTAATTAGAGCCAGTATCTCCCGAGTTCTTACTTTGCACCAGTAGTAAACACAATACATTTTAATGCACTTAATTATCCAATAACTTTATTAAATATGTATGTTTATCCTTATTTTATTTATTTATTATTTTTTAAAGAGAATACACAATGCTAAACAAAATTAGAAACAATACAGAATTTCACTAAACAAAATAATAGGAATTCAACCATGGCTTTTTTTTTGCATAATGTTATTTTCAAAGTAGTTGTTTAAATTACCAGACATACATGCATGCAACATTTATCCTCATTTTAAAGATGAGAACATGGAGGGAAGAGATGAAACAACTTGTCAAAAGCAACACAGCTGGAAATGGCGGAACTGGGATTCAGTCTGTCAAATGTCAAAGCCCCTTTAGCCAAAACTAAGCGGTAGTCACTTAACCTCTGCAGGCCTCTAGCTCATCTGATGAGAGTAGCTGACTCTGTCCTGTACTGTTGTTGTACTGGATAAGTACACACAATAGTTTTGCTGTACGTCTCCACTGCCCTTTTCCTGGTCAAGTATTGAGGTTCTGTGGCTTGGATGTGGGAGTCTGGAGGTCACAGAAGGTGAGGAGGGTGGGCTGTGGCTGTGGCTCAGTGGTAGAACTCTTTCCTTGTATACAGAAGGTCCTGGGTTCAACCCCCAGCACCACCGATTTATTATTTATTATTTATTTTATTTTATTTTGTTTGCAGAACTGGGGGTTGAACTCAGGCCCTTGCACTTGCCAGGGAAGTGCTTATTCTACTGAGCTATCTCCCCATCCCCACCACCAATTAAAAGAAAGAAAGAAAGGAAAATCAGGCCAGCCTGGGTCCCCACATGAGGGCAGGGATTACTTCTTTTCAAGTCACTACTGCATTCTCAGTACCTGCTCCATATAATGAATAGTTGATGGATGAATGAATGAATCAGTGAATGAATGAGTGAAGAATGACACCTCCTTTCCCCTGTGGACCACAGGAACCTGCTATTTGAAGTCCAGGGAGAGAACAGCTGGCCTGTGGTGGGCCCATTCTCTACAAGTTGTCTGACAGTTTTACAGGACCCCCAGTCCAGGGCATGCAGGGACATGACATTTGACTAGGGCCAACCTATGAGACGGAGAGTGGCCTAGGGTAGGAGAGGCCATGTCCTTTCCTCTCTCCATTTCCAGCTCCCCAGTAGGTTCATGTTCGCCTGCTCATTTTATTTCCATTGGCCCAGGAAGACATGCCCCAGGGAGCTGAGGGATCAGCCACATGGACTCCCTGTTCCCCATCTGTCTTCTCCCCCGCCCGGAGAAACAGGTGTGTTTGAGCCAGGGCTGGAAGCAGAGACTAAGTACTGGGTGAAGGGCCTTGGGTAAGGATCTAGTTGTTCCTTCTGAACCCAAGAGGTCCCCACACATGCTTTCCTACCTCATGCTCAGGGTTCACTTTTGTGAGAATTTTCAAAAGGAGTCCCTGCGTCACTATTGCCGGCGCTCTCTCAGCTGGTGCTGAATCACGCCCTGCTGCCTGTGACCACAAATCCCTCCTTCTGCTGAGAAAATAGCCTTCCTTCTCCTTCTCTGGCTGTATTGCTCACTCTTACCATTGTGAGCCCTAGAATCCTCCCAGGCCTCAAGGCTTAGCAGACACCCTCTTTCAAATTGCTCAGAAATTTTCCTTGTCATCCCAAACCTGGCAACGAGTTCATGGGTGGAGAAGGTGGAATGACATGGGCAACTTTCCCAGAGAATGGGAGTGATGGGGGACAGAAGGAGAAAAAACATAATAAAAAGCTACCTGGGTACGAGGTATCATGCTTAGATTGGTCACTGTTTGCTTTAGTCTTTGAAAAAAGACTAAAACACATGAGGTGGTTCCTGTTATTTCATAGATTTAAAATTTATTTAATCCCAGCACTGGGATTACAGGTGTGTGCCACCATTCCTGGTTTTCGTGGCTGGCATGGCATGTGGTGCCAGGGATCGAACTCCAGGTCCTTGTGCTTGCCAGGCAGACACTTAAACTGTCAAGCTATCTCTCTAGCCCCCTTTTAAGAATTTTTTTGCAGTTTATTTTTATTTTTTTAAATGACAGGGCTCAGATCACTACTGCTGCTTTTTAAAGAATTTATTTGTTTATTTATTTAGTTAGTTAGTTAGTTAAGCAGGTGCTTTAGACCACTGAGCCATCTCACCAGCCCCTGCAGTTTATTTTTTAATTTTATTTATTTATTTTTGTACCAGAGATCAAACTTGGGACCTTGTACTTGCCAGGCACTTATGCCACTAAGCTATCTCCCTGGCCCTTGGTCCACTCCCCTCTCCCTTTTTTTTTTTTGTAATTTTGAGAGTTTTTGTTTTGTTTTGGTGGAACCGGGGATTGAACTCAGGCTCTTTTGCTTATCAGGCAAGCGCTTATTCTACTGTGTTTTGTTTTGTTTTGAGACAGGGTCCCTCTATGTAGTTCAGGCTGGCCTTGAACTTGTTTATGTATCCCAAGCTGGTCTTCAATTCACAGAAATCCTCCTGACTCAGTTTCCTGAGTGCTGGGATTAGAAGTGTGAGCCATCACACCAAGCTTGTTATTTTATAAAGACGAACATGAGGATCAGAGATGTTGACAATATGGCTCCAAATTACAAGCCAATAGATGGTAAATGTATAATTTCAATCCAGGGCTAACAACCAGGTTCCCAATCCAGTGTGCAGAGCTGGATTTTCCACTAGTTACTCAAGATTCTTTAGGAGAATTGCCTGGGGCTGCCAGCTGGTCATTGTGCATACTGGGTATTTTCTTCCCCCTTTCTTTTTTCTGGTGCCAGGGATTGAACCCAAGGGTTTTGCAGTGACCTACATTCTCAGCCCTCATTTAAGTTTTTTATTTGGAGCAACTAAGTCTTGCTTAGCTGCTAAATTGCCCAGGCTGAGCTCAAACTTATAACCTTCATGCCTTAGTCTTCCAGAGTGCTGGAATTACAAGCCTGCAACACTGTGGATTTAAATTTTTTTTTGTTTTGTTTTACTTTTTTTTTTTTTTTTTTTTTTTAA
>NDGM011112664.1:0-26818 GCA_002564305.1 Octomys mimax
TAGCTCAGTAGAATAAGCACTTGCCTGGCAAGTGCAAGGCCCTGAGTTCAATCTCCAGTACTGCAAATATAAAATAAAATAAAGTAAAATGAAATAAATTCTGAGTATAGTGGTACTGAACAAACTTATTTTTGCAGCTTTCTTAGTGTATATATGTAACAAATTTATGAAAAAAACATATATAATTAAGAGTGTATAACATGATTTTTAATATAAGCATATGTTGCACAATATTTGCTAAAGTCAAGCTAACACATGTTACTTCATAGAGTTATTTTAATCGTTTGCTGTAGAGATGTTTGAAATCTGTTCTCACCAAACCTTAGTGTACGATCCCGTCTAACTAACTTCAGTCCCCAGGTTGCGCGGGCATCCCAGACCTGCTCATCTCATAACTAAAAGTGAGTGCCCTTTGACCTATGTCTCTCTGTTCCTCCGCCTTGGGTCCTAGTTTCTGATATAAGAAAATGTCTTACTTTTCATGGCATCATCTTTAATTCCATTTCTCACATAAGCCACAGTGAAACCACTTCCTCTATTGCTCCCTCTCTCCCACCCCCCACTGCGAGGGGTGATGGAGGAAGAATATCTACTGGTCTCTAAATTCAGCATGTGTGTCAGTCAGGGTATCTTGCAGGCTGAAGAAGGTTAATCTGTCCAGACACACACCCATTAGGGCTTTTCCTTGTCCCCAGTTCTGATCCCTTAATCGCCTGCTTTGGCAGAATATCCTAGTCAACAATTTCACAACAGCTCATGTCTTTATTTTAACCTCACATGTTAAAAGCTTCTCATAAAATTCCTAGCGTAACTATTTACTACCATAACTTAATGGTGGCAAATGTATATGCATGACATTTAATTTTTTTATTTTAATGTTCATGACATAACCACAATATAATTATACACGAAAACAGAAGTGTTTTGAAGCAGTGTCTGCATGCTTCCTGGAAATCCCAGGTCCTTGCAGTGATATCCTCCTCCTACCATCCTTTCCACATGGAGTCATGAAACTGCCTATAGGCTTTCCTCAGCACAGTTCTGCTGATAGCAAGCTCTCATGGTTTTTCTTACCTACAAATCTCATTCCTCACCATCATATTTTAAGGATTATCTCTGTGTCCCCTTGTTTGTCTTGACCACAGTTGTCATTCTCAGGCTTTAGAGTTGCTCATGTAGAATCAGCTCTCCCTGAAGCTATCATAAATGGTGTATCAGAGTCCAGGAGTTAGACTACAGACATTAGAGGACAGGCAATAACAATAACAAGGAAAGCCTATGGACACATGGCTGTGGTAGAAAATAGCTTCCTGGTCACAGCCCAGGGCACTAGAAGCCAAAGTTCAGTGCAGTGATTCTCTGAGCTGAGCAGGAAAACACAGCTTGGGGTGGCCCCAGGGCTTGTAGTATATAGCATATATTACACATAGAGTAGACAGGGCTCAGAAAGCTGCACGCTCATCCTCACAAGTCCTTAGCAGAGAGGGTTGCTCTACACATGCACAAGAAATTTCCTGAAGCTAGATGGAGCAGCTACTTTAGGTACAAAGAGAAGCAGAGGTAGTGGAGGGTAAGCAGGACCAGGACAGAAAAACACCCTCATGGTACTGTGGAGACCAGAACACTGCAGTCCGGAATGAACCTGGCCAGGCCCCTCAAACAGAAGCGCTGCCAATACTGCAAGTAAGTTCTTTTAGCATTGATAATTATGAATTTGGTGAAGGGCTTTTGTGCAAGTAAAGCTATGCAATCACTACCTTTCTGGAACTTAAAATTGTACTCATTTCGTAAAAAGAACTTGGAAATTTTCCTTATTAAGGGAAAATTTTAACAGAGCTTACAGGATGAAGATGTACAGGATTAAGAGAAACAGAAATCAAACCTCATCATTTTTCAATTTTAAAAACCATCTTACCTTCACTTTTAAAAGCTATTTTTTAAATAATTAAGCATAGGTTTAGGTTTCCAGAGATCTGTGAAGATAGTGTACAGATTCATAATTCTCACAATTTCCCACTATGTATATCTTGCATCAAGAAGTGTTTTGTTACCATGAAGTAAGCAAAGTAGAAACATTATTAGTAGCTGAAGCTCCTGATTTTTTAGAGTACCTTAATTTTTATCTAATCTTTTTTGGTTTTTGAACCCTTTAGGGTCTGGTGTTGCTTTTAGTCGAGTCACCATGTTAAAGTTTCTCCTGACTGTGGCTATTTCTCAATCTTCCCATTTTGGATTAGTTTGACATCTTTGAGAACTGTCAGTCAGGTATCTGATGCAATGTCCCATTTCACTAGTCTGATGCTTTCCTCGGGATTTAGCTAGAGTCATGGCTTGGGGGAAGAAGGCCAGAACTGTAACACATCACACTCACTACATCACAGCAAAGATGCATGCTGTCAGCGCTGCCTGTGCTGCCAACACTGACCTTCCCGCACACTTATCCAGGAACAATTGTTGGGGTGAGGTGACTGTCTTCTGTCTCCCTACCCTGTGCTCCTTGAAAAGGAGTCATTATATTCATCTCATAATTAACGAATTGACGGGAGTAGGGTTCATCTCACTGAGGTTAGAATATTCACATGCGCTACTTGGTATTCTATTGGTGGAATTAAGCTTTTCTGATTGTTTATTAAGGGCTAGAAAGGAATCATAATTGTTACCAGTTTGGGTTATTTTGAATACTGCAACCCTACTCATCTTTCTATCTGTTTTGTCACAGGTGTACCCTTTTCAAATCACTCATAAATACAAAGAAGCCCAGCTACAGTTTCACACGGTAAGACTGTTTGCTTCAGTAACAGAATCACAAAAGGGTTTTGTCCAGCTGGTGACACCATTTTCCTACCAGAAACAGGAGTTTCTTCTATTTTATACTCTAATTATTAGTTTTATCTTTAGGATTTTAGCCTTCTAATGCAAATACAGCATTACTGAGGTTATTACTTACCCCATAAAACACAGCACTAAACATCTTTTCTTGGGCTTATCATTGATCTGTGTACTTTGTTCCATTACCTTTTTACATCATTTTCTGACTTTTAAAAATAGTTTTGGTGCTGGCCACATAGCTCAGTGAATTAAAGCGCTGCTTAGGCAGATACAGGGGCTAGGAGTTCAATCACTGGGCCTGCTGTGCCAGTCCTGTCCCTGGGGTGCGCTGAGACAGTGATTGAGACTGGGTGTGGTGGCACAGGCCTGTAATCCCAGCACTTGGAAGGCTGTAAACAAGAGGATCACTATGAGTCGCATCTATGCAGTGAGACCCTGTGGATACTGTATTGTAGTCCCTGTACTAAAATGAAAAAAAAATAGATAAATAAATATAAAAATAAAAATAGTTTTGTTTGTTAACTTACTGTTACATGTGAATGTGTTCTTTGAAAATTTAAGTCTTCTTTAGATGTATGTTTTGCAAAAATGTTTTTCCAATTTCTTTGGCCTTTTGTTTATCCTGCTGTTCTCCTAAAAGAATAGAAAAGCCTAATTTAAGTACAGTTTGGCATATCAGTCTTTCCGAGATCATGATTCTGGTGTTATATTTAGAAATATGTTACCTCATACTGTATAGTACTATTTATGCAACATGGCTGAGTGGTTTTGGTATGACAGTCCTCATTGAATAAGACATACATTTCTTTTGGCCTTTTAGAAGATACTAGAAGGTGTATAATACATTTGCCAATGTTTGATGCAACTCACCAGTGGAAAAAAACATGGCTTGATACTTATGTTTCTTTAATTTTAATATAAATATAAAACTATTAAACTTTTTACATACCAAATTGGTATGTATTGGTAGTTTGTAGTGTTTTCTTATTCATTTCTTTATCCTTTCCTCTAAGAACATTCATTTCTTATAAGAAGCAGTAGAGAAAGAATAAGCATGCCCACTGTTGAGCCAGATGCCTCAGCTTGGACCCATCTCCCTCTACGCACTGGATGTGTGACTTCAGGTAGTTAATCCATGGCTGCTTTCCTCAGTACTCTAATCTAAGATATGGTAATTGCAGCCAGGCCCTCCTTTCAGGATCACTACAAATAGTTTATCAGTCAGTGAAAATGGAATACTAAGCACAATGCCTGGCAATATGAAGTATTTCATATATATTCATATTATTATTTCACATGCATTCTGAACCTCCTAAATTTGGCCAAAATCTTGTATTTGTAGATACACTTGGAATGGTCCTTATGTAGTTTATTAATTCCTGGTAGTAACCAGTAATTGAGAAGAAAATTATATTTTGCAACCTCACAATTTTTTTTTTTTTTTTTTGAGCATGACAGGTTTTCCTGATGTGTTCTGTGCCTCTGTGGAGCTTATGCAAATTTTCACATTTATGGAACATGTAAATGTTGTAAGGTAATACATAAAATTGTGAATGGACATTAACAGAATGCAAGAAGAAAAAACAAAGCACAATAAATATTTAAAATAAAACTAGTTTACGTCTTTCCAAAATAAGTGAAAGACACAAGAGCTCAGATCCAGTAGCTTAGTGAAGGATGATTAAGATTAAAATGTATCATATTAAAACTATAGGAACAAAAGACAAACAGCAAGTATTAAAAAAAAATCATCTGGATATGATTAAAGATGAAGATCACAGCCAACTTCTTTCCTAAAACTATGCAAACAAGAAGAAAGTATGGTGAAACATTTGAAATGTGAGAAGTTTCAGAGATAATGACATTACCTGTCATAAATTTGTCTCCTAAAATTAATGGTCTGAATTTCCAGGAGAAGTTTTAGAAAAACTACTAATATTAATGTTGTTAAACCATGAATATTCCATCAGGTGTGTCTAACCTGTAATCTGCCAGTTTTTGCTCTCACCCTCTCACATTTTTCAGAGAAAATAAATATTCATGAACTATATATAAGATATATAATATAATGTTGTTAATGCATGCATCTTGCTTATCTTTACCTTTTTCTCATTGCTGGGACAAGATACCTAACACCTAAAATTAGGAAAGGAAAGGTTTGTTCAACTCACAGGGAGTGGAGGTTCCAGTCCATACTTCACTCCATATTCAGCTGGCTCCAAGGCAGAGTAGCACATTGCAGAGGGCAGCAGCTCATGGAAACAGCAAAGCAAAGGGAGGAGACATAGCTGTGACTTCTCGCAAGCCGCTTTCCCCTCCTTCCAACCGAGTGCAAAGAACAGGGCTCCTCTTAGGAAGTGGCGCGTTCCATCCTTCCTTAATTCCCTTTTATATCGTTTTGTGCTGAGTCACTAGGGTGGGCCCTCCATACCCTAGGGCAGGCCCTCCATCTCCTAGGGCATGGAGTTGCTGAGCCCATTTAGTTAAGCTTTTAACTTCTCAAGTTGACGTAGTATGTCAACCACTACAGTATGTAATGAAACTTCCTTCTTAAAATTTTTTTATAACATTTAAAAACAAGGAGAACATGTGGGCTACAGGTTGTACACACCTGCTCAAAGGAGTATAATTCTTACCATTGAAATTCACACTAGCATTACTGCTTGTTAATAGTAACTTTTGTCCTGTAGTAGAAATCAAATGGAAAACAAGAAATACAATTTATGCACAGATAATTTTTAAAATGATGACTAGCATTTTCTACTTTGATTATTAAAATGTGTAGCCATAGTACATAATTGATAATTAGATTAAGTATGGAAAAACTGTTAGAAATAGTTTGTTAATATATCATTGAATTTTATCTCATATATTGAATTTTAAGTAGATAATACATGAATTATGTATATCTATTGTTTTCACAACTCCCCAGCACCTGCCAATACTTTGCAAGTGATAGATTTTAACAAATATATTTTGTAGTGAATTGAATAAGATCCACTTTCAAAACAAAGCAGATTTCTCAAAGTCAGAGCACCAGAACTATCTGCCCTGAGTTGATTGGAAGTGCCTACAGGATTTGAAAAGCAAGCACATCCTGGAAACACCTCTACCTGGCACCCTGCCAGGCTCACGTATCATCTCAGGCCTGACTCGCCTCCCCTTCCATGGCTAGGCCCCGTCCCTCCCCCATGTGCTAGCATTTGCCCATGCCAGTCCATGTGACGCTGCTCTTCTCCTCGACCTCTCACTTTCTCCCCAGCAACACATACCAGGAGAGAAGCATAGAAGGGTAGCCTGGAGGCCCCTTTAGCATCTTCACCTGATTCTTCTCTGGGTGCCAACAGGCAGTCCAGAAGTTCTAACAGTCCCAGCAATGGGAGGAATAGCGTGTGCTCCTGACTTCCAGCTGGTATGACGAAGACCAGCTGAGGGAAAGGAGGCTTGCTACAACATGCCTTGTGTTCTCGCACTTTGATGTCCTACCAGGTGGGAGTCCCAGACCCTGGCCTCCTCAGTTTGACTCACAACATTTTCAATACCCTTGTCATGGCTATAACCTCACCTGAGATGGGTTTAGAGCATTTCCTCAGCTACAGTGCTGATGACTTCAAAGGGCAAGGGGAAGAGGGTAGAAAGCTAGAATGGTGACTCCTGGGACAAGCTGGTCTCATAGATCCCTGTCATAGCCGGTGAGGGCAAGGGGCACTTCCCCACACCTGCTACACTTTCCCTATAGCCACCTGTGATCCTCTCTCCGCCTTCTACTCCACATCCCTCCTTTCACACTCCTGATTCTTTTGCATGAGCCCACTTCCAGTAGGCTGGGATACAGTAATTGCAGCAGCCCCAATTTTTAAAAAATTAAGACTGTATTCATATTGGAAAAGCTTGGTAATAGGAGCTGCCTTGGGCATCAGCATCACTTTGGCTCAGGTTCTTGTAACTGAAAATGAAAAGCAATGATATGCAGCATTTGAAAAAGAAGCATTTTACCCCCCAATGTGTTTCAATCAAGCAATGAGCACTTTTTGTTATTTTTTAGCAGCTGTATTAGGAATATCTTTTGCTTCTCTTTGTGCCTTAATCACCATTCTTCCCTCTGCTTGGTACCCCCCTTTCTGTCTCACCCACTTCCCGAGGTTTGCCTTAACTAATGACAGCCAGCGTAATAGTAACACCTTCAGAAAAGAGCATAACTACTGATTATACTATTTATTTCCTTTTAATGTGTCAATAAAAAGGTAATTACATTTCATTTGTTTTTAGAGTTATAATTGGATTGAAGCAAAAGCTCACTTGCTGGAACCAAACTAAAATAATGAAAATTGACATTTTCTTAAAACAAAGTTACTTTGTCATTTATTTTTTAAACATATCAATAATTTTGTTTGGGAAAATTACCCAATTGCCAGTTCCAGAGAACGCTTTGATTCAGACTATATATCCAGATTCCTATTCTAACAGGCAACATGAGCTTGTGGAGAGATCCATTGGGCCAATGGAATCGCAGAGGTCTCCAGTTGGAGAATCCTCCAGGCATGCTTGGAGTTTGTGCCTTAAACCTCCAACCTGCCTGGGGTTTCTTTGAGGTATTCCTAAAGTTGGACTTCCAGTTGGACATTTGGGTCTTGACCTCTATGAGCCTTCTCATTCTTCTATTCTAGTCTTCCATGGAAAAGGTTGCTACAACCTTGAGTCCACAGTTGTGTTGTGAAATGCAAGAACTTACCCTTCACATATAACCCTTTGTGCACCCATTACCCAAGCTTCCTCTAGCCACTCCTTCCTACCTGACCCCCGCCCACTCCTGCCTCTAACAGTCACCATTCAACATTCAGCTTGATATTTCCCTCTGCCTCAGTTACTTTTTGTTGCTGAGACAAAATATCCAACACCCAAAATGAAGGACAGAAAGATTTATTTGGCTCACATGGCACAGAGCAGCCATTCATAATGGCAGCAAAGAGCAAAAGAGTAAAAGGAGAGGCAGCAGCTCTGGCAGCTAGCTAGCCTCTCTCCTCTCCTTACACTGTAATGCAGATTACCCACCCCAGGGCCAAGGTGAAACACTCACACCTGCAATCTCAGCATTGGATCAAGAATCAACCACTAACCCCAGAAGCCACCACCTGACTGCATGAGACTTTGGGGAGACACCTATACACAAACCACAACACCCACCAATATTCACATCTGAAAGAGAACATGCAGAATTTATCTTTCAGCCTCTGACTGTCACTCTCGTCAGAATGTCTTTCAGTTTTATTCATTGTACTGCAAGTGATAAGATTTCATGCTTTTTTATAGCCAAATAGTATTCCATTGTATATCTGTACCACTTTTTCTTATCTATTTGTCTGATGTTGGGCACTTCACTAAGCATTTTTAGAAATACTTAAGGAGATGGAAATGTTAGTTCTTATTTGATTATTACACATTACACCTGTATGAAATTGTTACACTATAATTCATACATTTTCAAAAATAAAATAAACTATAAAAAATAAAAACGAAGAACACCATCAGATGTGGTAGATGAAAAGGGATTTGGGCATTTTTGATTGTTCCTTTTTTTTAAATTACAGATTTCTACTTCAGATTCCTCACCCAATTTATTTCCTAGAATACTCTTCTCTATAATAAAATTTTATGTTCAGTGAAAGAAGAGCAGATTCACAGAGCTGCTTAATTCTTAGATATCCTCATCCAAATTGTCTTCACTTGGTGTATTTTGGCCTTGTATTTTTGTGGCACTCTCTTTCTCACTGGTTTTCCTTAGCCAGACCCCAAAGGATGTATCATCTGTTTCTCACATTTTTATTTGTTTTTTACACATGTGAGTTTATTGTGTTCACAGTAATAAGCTGTTTTTAAAAACTGAAAACATTTTACTAATTGCTGAAAGAGGGAAATAAATACAGTACCAAGAAAATGTCATTTAAAATATTACATCTGTTTTCTATTTTTAAACCTTCATTACTTCCAATTCAACCCTCTAATCACAACTTGCAGAGCATATTAATTGTTGAACCAAATTTATCAGAAACTGTCTTCTATATAAAATCATCCAAAAGATAATTCCAGAGAAGGCAGCATAGCAGATGATACGAAGCACCCTCTCCTAACAGATGCACTATAATGACACAGATATTGTTCTTATTAAATACTCTTTTTCCATGCCATGGAGTTCTTACTTATCTACTAAGCGTCTGTTTTAGCAATTTTTTCTCTGGGTGAATGAAATATGAGAGACTTCTGCAGGCATAGGATAATATTTGCACTTAATAATGATCACCGTCCAATGTACTTGTTTCAATATTTGAGGTTAACAGTGAAGTTTCAAGCCCCAAAGAAGTGTTATTTTTATAGTTGCTTGCATTTTTGGAACTATTCATGCACAGTTTAGAAGGAAAATTTATACATAATCTTACTTTGAGAAGGAGGGGCTGGACATCATTGTAAGTGGGGTATAACCCAGAAGCCTAGGTTAGATTATACCAAAAGGAACCAACGAGCAAAGCTAGAAAAATAAAAATGTGAAATGTAGAATGTTGTCTTTTGACATTGTTGTGGCAAGACTCCTTGAAAAAATCCTTGAAGTCTCCAATCTTGAGAATTATAGGGGCCAGGGAGATGGCTCAGTAGAATAAGTGCTTCCTTGGCAAGTGTAAGGTCCTGAGTTCAATCCTTGGTTCTGAAAAAGAAAAAAAAGAAAAAGAAAAGAGAGTTATATTATGACAAAATATGCAATTTTTCTTACTTGCTTCAAGAGGTGTTACAGACTCCAAGATCCCTCTACTAGCCCTAAAACCCCCCTGAAAAACAGATCAGACACTGAGCTAAGTAAACAAAGCCTTTCACATGCTATACCTGATGGAGAGTTAGTTTCCTCTGGCTGGAGAGTTTCCAGTGGAAATCCTCACATTTGGATTCTGAAAGAAATACATTTTCCGATTCTTCTTTGAGTTTTCTAACTACTCATTCCATTAATCTTCACACTTCCTGTTTTGTGTAAGTTGTTTACTTATTTCTAAACTAAATCATCATGCACCTACTTAAGGTAAACACTATGATGCTGAGTCACACTTAAAATAAACTGATGCTATATTTTTAAAAATCACATATTAATCACACATAACCACACAATTCCTCCACTTCTACCCTAAAGGCAGCTATCACTATTCCTTTAGCAAAACTTCTGAATTCAGTGACTATTACCTATATTGCCCTCATGTTATTCAGTAAGTCTCAGTGTTTGTTCATTCTATACACCTTCTATTTGTTTCTCGGCCTTCTTATAAATGATACAGTGATATTAGGCCAGGCTTGCCCTCCCACCTTAAACAGCTGAAACATTGAGCAGAATATATAAAATAATAGTTTTCAGATAGTGAAAAGCTACAAGTAATAAACAGTAGCTACAGCTCTCCTGGAGAGGACCCTCACCCCAATAACCGATGCAGCTCACAAGCTAAGGAGTGCTCACCTATATTGGCAGGATCCACACACAGTACAGATCTAAGCTTCCACTGTCACACTTGGTAAGGATGTTGAGGGGCCTAAGGCAAGAGGTAGGGGAGTAACAGGCAGTAGAGGGTCTTGAAAAAATTTTTAAGAACAGCCTGGAGGTCTACAGAAGGTGCCATGTGGGCCTCTGCCGAGAGCTAGTTCATGTGGGTCTGGAAAGAGATGTCTTAGGGTTGGAGGAACCACTAACAGCCCAAACTACCACGGAAGCCTGCACAGGCTGGAGCATGAAGGGAGGAAGGCGAGGTGAGGGCAGGGATGATGTTCAGAAGTGCAGCGCTTGGTGCGTGCAGGCAGCAGCAGTCCTGCTTTCTGTAGGTGTCTTCAGGTTTCAGTCTTCCCACTTCCCCACTTTGTTTTACATTTTAAAAATTGTCGTCTATTTTACGTACTTTCCACTTCTAAGTTTATTTTAGAATTAATTTATTCTTTTTACAAAATAATAATAAAATCACTGGTATCTTGATTGGAATTGCCCTGACTTTATTATGTTACTTAAGTTTACTTTATTTTATAGTCTTACAGTCTCTACCATTCAATCATACTTGTTAAACCTTTTATAGTCAATGTACTATCGACATTGGTACTATAGATCTGTCCTCTAAGAATTTATTTTATACTTGTCCATCTTTTTGGACCACTTTTTCCTTCCTTCTGCTCTTTCTTTTTTTTTAATTTTTTCTCCTCTTTCTTTTGAATTTACTATATATTTTTAATAATTTCACATTCTCTTTCTTCTTGGCTTATTTTCTATATTTATCTTTTCATTGTTGGTTAGGGCTGATATTATATGTTAAATGTATTACACACTGCATGAATAATGCGATACCTGAAATACATACAGAAACATTATACTTCAGTCTTTTGCTTTTAATGTTAGTTTTGGCCTAAATTTTATTTCTGTATGTGTCATACACTCTGCAATGCAGTTTTACATCTTAGACTTAAAGATTTCATCACCCTTAGAAAGATTTTAAAAGATAAAAGGTTTAGGTTTTCTATTTTTCTACATAATTGTCATTGTCATTCATACTCCTTGACTCCTCATAGACCCAGATTTCTGTGCGTAGCATCTGGTACCATCTGTCTGATGACCTTCCTTCAACATTTTTGTTGTATTGGTCAGATGATGAGAAATTGCTTCAGTGTCTCTATCCCTAAAAAAGTTTTGTTTCATCTTTACTACCAAAAGATATTTTAGTAATATTAGAGACTTCAGAAGTAAACTAAGACTTTTAAGTCAATTCCTTTTTGATGGACATGCCAAAACAGCTCAGTGAAGGCATGACAAGCTTTCCTCCAGTTAGGCTGGATCCAGTGGACACGGCCCCACACAGCAGTAAATCTGTACTCTTGTCTCACATCACAGAGCGCACACTGAAGGATGGATCAGAAACAGAAAGCATGAGTAGCACACTTCTTCAAAAAGATAATGAATATATGCTCATAAGTTTAGTAACTCGGACTTAAGCAGTCTTTTAGTAAAGTACAAAAATGTGATAAAGTGCCCTTTAATATTGAAGTTTATTTTCCTTCAAATTACAATAATTAAAAGGCAAGACATAGGCTGTGAAATATGCAATATCTAACTAAGTACTAGTAGCTGGACTATGTATAAAGTACTATTACAACTCAATAAAAGAAAAATAAGACTGGGCATGGTGGCTCCCACCTGTAATCCTAATGCTTGGGAGGCTGAAAACAGGAGGATCACTGTGAGTCCATTCTGTATAGTGAGACCCTGTAGACTCTGTACCAAATACATTAAAAAAAAAAAAAAAAAGAAATGAACTACCAAATCAGGATCAATATAGAGAAAACCTAAGTGAATATTGCCAAATGGAAAAAGCCAGTCTGAACAGACTGCACTGTATCATTTCTCCTGTAGACATTCTGGGAAAGGCAAAGCTATGAACCTGTGAAGAATCAGTGGGTGTCAGCGGTTAGGGAGGACAAGGTGAAGTAGTGACACACAGGAGGAAGGTGGGAATAGTGAAACTACTGTGTACATGCTAATACTATACTCTGCACACCATACTACAATACTGGATTGATATCTAGAAGGAAAGTTGTGTAAATCATGATATTAATAAAACATCTAGGTTTAGGATATAGCTCAGTAAGTCAGTGGTAGACTATTTGCCTGACATAAGAATAGTCTTGGGTTTGATTCCCAACAACAAAACAAAACAAAAGTATTTACATGGGTCATTGACTATAACAAACATAGAACAAGAAATTGTGTTGTTAATAGTATGGAAAAAGGGGGCAGTTTGTTGGGCTTTGTACTTTCTGCTCAATTTTTCTAAACCTAAAACTTCACTAACAAACCAAAAGCATATTAACTTTAAAAGAAGTCTTGCATTTTCATAAATAGTTAAACCTACACCTACCATACTTGGCTGTTTTATTAGGAAGTATTTGCCTAAAGTAAATCTCTCCATAGAAAAAGTCATACACTAAAGCCAGGCCCAGCACTATGAGTTACATCCCCCAACTGGAACTAGCTACAACAAAAAAGAACAACAGGCAAATGAAAGTACTGCACACTGTAGAGACAGACTCATCTGTATTGGAAAGCAACTCACAATGTGAGGAAGAAGAAGATGTTAATTAACACAACAGCATAGATAGATCTACAATAATGACAATGTGAAAGACTATGCAGTAAGAATATATGCCGATCATTCCACTTTTATAAAATTGAACTGCACACTTTATATTGGTGAATTCTAAGGTATATGTATAACATCTCAGTGTAAGTGCTCTCTGGTCTTACTGCACTTACAAGCCTGTTCCAGCTCCCGAGCCTCACCTGTCACAGCAGAGGACCTCATCATCTCACCTGTCATTCAGGAACTTGGCCTTTCCTCCCCTCTGACTGGCATATTAAGATCCACAGAAAGGCAGGGGAGATTGCTCAATGCCATAAGCTCCTGCCTGGCAAGCACAAGGTCCTGATTTCAGTCCATGGCACACACACACACACACACACACACACACACAAAGATCCAAAGAAAATGTCCCTGTGTGGAAAGCCTTAGACAGAAGTGGTTTACTTCTATTTCCTGAAGTGGAGGCATTTAAGCATGTTATCTTATTTTCTCATTGCTGGGACAAAATACCTATAACCTACAAATTAAAGAACAAAAGGCTAATTTAGCTTACAGTTTATAGGGGTTTCAGTTCATAGTCAGCTGGCTCCAAGGCAAGGCGGTATGGCAGAGGGGCCTAGCAGAGGAGGAACAGCTCATGGCGGGCAGGCAGCAGGGAGCCGTCATGCTCCATCCAGGCTGTACATCTATTGATTGGTTTGACATACACTTAGAGTAGGGCTTCCCTCTTCAGTAATCCTATAACCCGCAACTATACTAAGCCAATTAGTGGATTGATTCAGTTATCAAAACGATAATCCAGCACCACACACCCATGATCCAGCTACCTCCCAGAAGCTCCACTTATGAGTGCATGAGGCTTTGGGGTGACACCTATATGTGAGCCTTAACACATTCTGTTTATAGTGCTCGCTATGCTCATTAGCAGGTCACATTTATGTGGCACTACATAGAAGTTATTCCAGGTAGAAAAACCAATCATTTAGAGTACAGGTGGAAGAACCATTTATTTCCCACCTGAGTAGACAATTCACTTTACATAGGACTCTGGTAGTAATGAGGATTTAAGAAAATCTCATATATGTCCATCACAGAGACTTGATCATGACCATTGAGGTGACAAATGCTAGTCCAAACTGGTCTACACTTATCACTTCACATTAGATGTCCCAGATGCCAACCCCACTGCCCTTAACCATGAGGGTTTTATAGCACTGGCCAGTATTTTCACTAATTTTTAGCAGAGTATTTTGCACAGATAGTCATAAAATTTACCAAATCAAAAGCAATTTCTATGATAGACATACTCTATTCCTAAGTAT
This sequence comes from Octomys mimax, assembly GCA_002564305.1. Taxonomy (NCBI): domain Eukaryota; kingdom Metazoa; phylum Chordata; class Mammalia; order Rodentia; family Octodontidae; genus Octomys; species Octomys mimax. Next base: position 14,297 of record NDGM011112664.1, read on the forward strand.
TCCAAATATTCCATTGCTGACAGTAATAATAGTAAGTGCAGACATTTTCTCCATGCTTTCTGCTCTGGGATAGATTTTTGCACATTTTAATTTATCAGGTAGTATTGTTTTAGGAAACTCAGCTGTTCCTCACTTTTCAGAAGTGTAGTCAGGCTTAAAAAAGAACAGATTTAATACAGGACACATAATTTATAAGATTATTTTATAGTAATTATCCAAAAAGTCAAATGCAAAAGAGTACAGAAGGTCTGTGCCCACACAGTGGTCCACCAGGTCATCAAGGCTGTGAGTCCATGTGGTGTGAGGATCCCAAATCCAAGATAAGCTGCTCCTCAACTGCCTTCTGCTTCCCCCAGGTTAACCAAGAATATCCTCTTTTGATTTTTTTGTATACACAAAGCCTCCCCCAATCAGCACCTGTTATGACCCCATACCGCCCGTCTAAACTCCACCTCTAGTCCAATCTGATAAAAGCTCCAGTCTCTGCCTCCTCCCCAGAAAGTCCCCTCCTTCTCTTCTGCAGCCCTCTCAGGACTAAAACTAAAGGATTTCTTTACTTTTATCCCACTTATCTTTAGTGTCAGAGGAAAGAACCTTACACTGTCCACACACTAGAGATCCAAAAAATTGAGCTGAGCACCTGGATCCCATGGCAATGTCCTACACAAGTCCAGATGAAGACCAAGAGCCCCTGGAAATGTCCTCCAGGGGTCCAGCTGGAGGCCTAGAATCCACAACAAAGTCTCATGCAAGTCTGTATCAAGGATCTGCTCTAGGAAGGCCTGAAGGTAAGTGATGGAAGCTAGACAGTCTGCACCAGTGGGGTGAAGAATCTGTGTCAGCAGACTGAGGGATCTGCACTGGAGCTAGCAAGCAACACTCTTGGTAAGGACCAGGGCTCCCCAAGAGAGAACGAAAGCCATCATCAGTGACAGTGAGGAACTGAGTTTCTCTAATAGTGAGAATGACGGAGTTCACATCAGGAAAAGAGGCGTGACAAGCTTCTCCGGGATAATCAAGATGATATAGCATACCACCTGCCCTCCATTCTCCTCTTTATACTTTTGACAGCAGTCCTCAGGTAGGCTTTGCTCACCCAGAACCACACTGATTCAGTTCAGCTGGGTGTTCCACATTGACTGTTAGTTAATCCACCCCAAAAGGTGAGAAAATTACACAGCAAAAGGCGCTTCATTCTTGTGTCGGACTGATTCTGTTTCCATGTGGCCTCTATCAGACCCCGCTATCTAAATCTTTCACAGTTTTCCAGGCCTTATCCTCCAACACAGTCAGAAAATCACATTTTCTTCCAGTCATATCTAAGTATAATAATCCCATGTCATCAAATATATATAAATTATCTTGGCTTGGAAAGATAATATTTGCAATGGAAACTTGCTTACAGTATCAGGCACTTCAGACAAATTCTATCTGGGCAAATCCAACGTGCTGCTCTTTGTTGGTTTCTAAATAAGCTTGTAAGTATTTTTTACTAAGGTGAGGATAAGGACAGAGGTCACAAGGACAAAATGCTTAATCAATAAAAAGTGATTAATGGACACAGTTCAGGCTAGGTGGTTGAACCACAAGGATCCACCTTGCACCACAACCAACCAAGGAGAAAAACAGGGAACACAGGCTTTGTGCAGCCACAAGTCATGGTCCCCTTCTCCATCAGCCCATCCTCCATCGCCCCAAATAGAGATTTCATTGAGCAATAAAAGGAAAAGGAAATGGAACTTAATTCATTTATTATTGAAAGCAAAGAGCAGAGTAATTGAATTAAAACAAGATAATTAAAACATTTGCTTCACTTGAGACTTGTAAACTGCAGTTTCACTCAGCTCTGCTTTGTATTTATGATGAATGTCATCCATAGTTGCTTTGAAGTTTAAGAGGAAGTTAAGAAAATATAAATGAAAATGCTTTTAAAAATAAAATAACAAAGAACATATTAGCATTCCATCTTCTTGAGCTTTTAATGAAATTATGTGGCTCTAGGTTGAATACTTTTATGGTAATTAGAAAAATAGTTACTTCCTCCCTGAGCCCTCTTCCCTGAGGCCATGCCAGCTGCACGCGGTCTGTGCCTCTTGCTCTCTGGGTCCCATTTTTGTTATGAGCACACCCAATAATCTTCCCCCAGGCAGTCTTGAGAGCCTGGGGCCTGGTACCTAGGCAAGAAGTCCTAGAGGAGAGACAACTCTGTGGTGCAGGTACTGAGCCAAATCAAGTGATGTGTCTCCAGAGGGCAAAGCTGAACTAGGAATCTTGAGTGCCAGCAGCCTGTGGGAGCAAAGAAGACATGTGACCTCCCTGTAGCTGCCCCCATGTCATCAAACAACTTCCTGCTTCAGTGTCACTGTTCTGTGTTCTGTAACCACAAAAATCAGAGAGAATTAAAAGGAAGGAACAACTGAAATGGTGAAGAAATCAAGTAATCCTCTAGAACTTCAGGGAATCCCTAGGCTCATGAACTGCCTAGGAAAAGAACTATAAATGGTGTGATCAAACCATGTCCCTCGCCCAGCATAAGGAGAATCCTGGACACTGTCAGACTGGAAGTATCAGGATAGCATCAAACTCTCCACAGGAAAAGGAAAGACGTGGCACAACCTTCAAAATCCCCAAGGATATATGATTTGTTTTGTTTTTTCTTTCTTTCACTCTTTCTTTCTTTCTTTCTTTCTTTCTTTCTTCTTTCTCCTTTTAACCAGGAGTCAAACTGAGGACCTTGCACTTTCTAGCCAGGTGCTGTGCCACTGAGCTATATCCCTGCCCAGACATATTATTTAATATGTAGACCTTTATATCTAATAGGAACATAGAATAAGACATTTAGAAGACATGTAAGGACATAAGCAACAGCCTCTGTGCATCTTTGAAGTAAACACAACTAGAGAAGATGTTAAAGCTAAGTAAGAGAAGGGTTAATGTCAGAGAGAAGCAAAGGCACTTTACAACCAAAGATGTAAGAAAGCTGAGGACCTCAGGTACAGGTCATGTGCACGTCAGCAGAAGAGTAGATTCTGATGGTGATCGGAGATCTTCCAGAAAATCTTGTTAAAAGCAGCTTTTGCATGACCATCACTTTGATCATACGAGATGCTATGATTGAGATGATCTGTTCCGACTAAGGGAAACATTAGGGGTGGGCAACTGACAGGCATGTTGAACTATAAGACAACAAAAAACAATAGTAATTCCAAAAATGAAATTTGTACAGAAATGTAATTGTTCTTTTTTTAAAAAAAAAGGCCAGCAATGAGCTGCTACAGCCAGATTATAGTGTTCATGTTGATTGTGACTTAACAAAATATTTTAAATATATTTGATAATGAAAGAAAAAATACCTGCTTCCTTGTTGATGTGAAGTGTTAAGAGAGCTAGATTTTCTTCCTTAGTAGAATACCAACTAATCATGTCAAAAATAATTATGAGCCAATTATTTAAATATAGGAAGGTAAATATGAAATGAAATAACTACTACAAATCTTATAGATCAGTGCTTGGAAAATTTCTTTGAAGAGGCAGGCAGAAATACTGTGAGCATGGTGGACCACACCATATCTACTGCAAGGAATCAGTTGCCGTGATGTGGCATGAGAACAGATGCAGACCACACAGAATGGTCATGTTGTTTTCCCCACACAACGTTACCTACAGGGTTTGTGCTTGAGGCCATCTACTGTTCCTATTACTTGAAAGCAGGGCTGGGACATTGAAAGAGGGACTGGGCTCTGTGAATGCTTCTTGTGGTGCTACTCCCAATAACATGTATATGTATCCCTTGGAGAAACAATATAATCTAAATTTTATTTTTATAAAGTTTGTTTTGTTTTTTGGTACCAGGGATCAAACTCAGTACTTTGTTCTTGCCACACAGGGGCTTTTGCTGCTGAGCTATATTCCTGGCTCCTGATTTTTACAAAGTAGGTGGAATATTTTTCTGTTCCTCATCTGGAGAAGGGAAGGTTTTCTTTTTTGTGTTTTAATTTTATTAGAAGAGTTCATTGTGCTCCAAAGAAATGTGACCCAGAATATATAGGGGGCAAACACACCTTGGAAAGCTATGAAAGAGGAAAAGCAAAGCCCTCCACAGCCCCAAACAGACAGCGGCCCTTCGTGGCACTTGGTGACATCAGCCAGATCTCAAACTCTTCCAGAGTTTGTTCAGCACAGGAGATGAGGGCAAGGAGGACACATTTCTGTGGGGAAATGTGTGAGTAAGATTAGCGACTTTGGCCCTTGTTTGTCTAGCACAGAGCCCCAGGGTCCGCAGGGAGAGGCCATGCCTGAGCACAGGTCAGGCAGAGGCTGAAACTGGACAGTGGATCCAGGCAGGAAATTGGAGTTTGTGTGCATTAAGACTAGAAGGGCTTGGGAAAAGATCTGGGATTGATATGGAACCAATTTACCTAAAGCGCTAATGCTAAAGAGGGCTGGGAAGGTACAATTACAGAACAAAATGTGAATGGAACCTAATGCAATATAGTATAGAATGATATTAATATTATAATGTAATATAGAATAAAATACAATAATAACCTTATTCAGGGTTGGAGAAAGTTAAATAGGAATTGTGTAAGATTGGTTGTATTTTTATATTTCATAGCAAGACAATCCATGTTTGACATTTATTGTATAAGTATGCATCATACTTTCATAATTTTCTAGATTATTTCAAGAAAACAGTATCTCTTGCAGCAAACACGTGGATTCCCATTATGTATTTTATTTTCATTTACTCAAATTCAAATGAAATTCAGCTTTCTTTCTTTAAAATATCATATTATGTTTCATAAAAGTATTAGCCCCATCTATCTACATACATAAATCCATGCAAAAATATTTGAAAACTTTTTCACTATTTTGGATGATTATTTCTGATTATGATTTTATGTATCTTATTATACATTTATACATCACTTGAATTACTTAAGCTTGCATAATTTCTAGAAAAACAATAAGATAATTTATCTTAAGAAACAAGAGTAGGCTAAGAATAAGAATATATAAGTAAATATATAAGAATATATAAGTAAATAGTTAATTGCAGATGAAAGCAACTGAAAGATTGTTATTTTCTTCTTATTATTTTATACTTTTCTGTATTGTTTTCACAGTATTTAAAGAAATACTGTTTTAAAAACTCATTACCTACTCAGATCCTCAGAGCCGACATAGGTTCTTTATTGATACATTATTCTAGTGGATGCTTATCTATTATATCTGATAGATATTATTTCAGCAAATAGCAGAGGTCAGAGCAATTATTCAGAAAAATATAGAGTCCTTATCCTTTTACTCCCCATCTATATCTAGGTATAACCCTTGATTCAATTCCTAGGAGCAGGGCAACCTAAAATTTTAAACTAATTATGTAAATAAAATAGTATAAAGAAAGTGTCCTCACAGAATTGGCTTATTAACTTCAATTCTGTTACCTACATCTGGTTTCAAGAACAGATGTTTTAATCCTGAGTCTTGACTTGTATATTTCACAAAATGGATTATGCACAAGGCCAAGTATTGGGTGAACAAAGCTCGTCTGTGGGCTAATGAATACACCCATGTCCAAGGCCGGAGGACAAAAGGCCCACAAGAGCTAGCCTCAGCTGCGGACAGCTTCCTCGTGCCAGCTCGGCATTGTCCTCTGTGGACACCAACCACTCAGATACTGAGCACATATATCCTGCCATATCCGGCACAGCTTCCAGGTCACCAACTGTGCAAGCTCAGCTTCAGTACCAACTTTTGTACCTTGGACTCATTACTGTGTTTGGACTCCTGTCCTGGGTTTAGTGGCCCTAATGTTCCTGCTGCTGACATGAGTCTAAGAGCTCTGCACTGGGCAGTCCTGCTGCTCCTGAGGGTTTGCCAGGTGGAACAGGTACAGCTGGAGTTGCCCATGCTAGCACCAGCAGCCCTGTGCACAACATGAGTGCAGATTGGGCTCTGTTGAGCCAGAGAGCCTGAAAACAGCCATGTGGTGCTGCCTGTGTTTGCATCAATGGTGGGCTGAATTCTACAACCATAAAGAGCTCTATAACTCCAGAAAAAGTCTTCAGGGTCATTAATGACATAGCAAAGATCCAAAAGGAGCATCTCAATTTCACCTTTAGGATCTTACCCATGCTGAGTGGGGTCTTCTGTGTTCAGGGTACAGTGTCCAGATCTCATGCTACTCTATAACTCTTCTAATGTTTCTGTTACATTTGTCTAGAGTATAAGGACTCGCTGTACTCAGTTGCTCACATAGTTTCAGAGTTCTGAAATGTTCGATAGAACTTTGTTGAATACCAGAATGCACATTGGATTAATGGAGAGTATAATTTGCACTTGTCTTCCTTCAGCAGATGACAGTTTGTGGAACACTAGACTGTTGTATGCAGGTTCTAGAAATTAAAAAGGCAGTGCAATGGGGACAACTTCTCTTAAAAGCTCCAGAAGTATCTTGTCACGTCTGACCTTCAGGCTGTAGGGAAGCCTTGATAAGGCTCTCACTTAAGGTACCTAATCAGTGCTCAGTCAATCTGCTGAAAACAGAACAGGTGCTTTCTGAGTGGTCATGCTGCAAGCCTTGCAGCTTTAATTGTCCCCTGCAGGAGGCTTCCAGCATGAAATCCATGAACACTGGGAACTAGAAGAGACAGAAAGTGCTCCTCCTTGGATGCCTCGGAGAAAGTGTGGCCCACCAATGCCTCAGTGACAGACTTCTGACCTTCAGGACAGTGAATGAATAAATAGTGTTTTTAACCATTTGAACCATTTTAACCATAGTTTTTAATCATTGTCTGAAAGATTGTGAAGAAATGCAGACTCTCTGCCTTCACCCAGATATATGGAATCATATCTCACTTTTCACTCTCCCCTGGCGATTCATGGGTGTGTTGATATTGAGAAACTTCCATGAGCACTAGGTTAGGAGGAAATCAAGCCCCTGCAGAGGCCCACATCACACCATCTTCTTATTCACCATATAGGACAGTATCTGGCACTTAGTGTTGCTTCTGTGGTTTACTTTGAAACAAACTGTCTCATGCAACATGAACATTTTGAAGTGTCATAAGTACTGTATGGCTGGGGTTGATGTCTCTTCAATATTCTCCCTCTCTGCTTGTGTCTTTACTTCTGTGATAAAATTGGTAGTTGCAAACATAGATATTCTAATTACATACTCAAGTATGTAACCTTGGCTCCTTCACCCAGCCTCATTGTGATCCTGGACCTGGAGTTGTGATTTCTTCATTCAGTTAGCTTTCTGGAGCTACCATAAAAAAGAAACACTACCCATGGGTGGTTAAAAACATCATTTATTCATTCACTGTTCTGAAGATCAGAAGTCTGTAGCAGAGTCATTTGTGGGCCACACTTTTTCTGAGATGCCCAAAGAGAAACACTTCCTGTCTCTTCTAGCGCCCAGTGCTCCTGGGCTTGTAGATATGTCATTGCAATGCCTGTTGTCACTTTCAGGTGACTGTCTCCTCCTTGTTTATTGCTCTGGGTGTCTCTTCCTCTTCTTATGAGAATACCAGTTATTGGGATAGAGCCTGCTTTAATCTGGTATGCCCTTGTCTTAACTTACTGCATCTTCAAAGACTCAAATAAGGTCTTGAGTGGACACAAAATTTTATGAGACAATAAGCAGCTGTATATAAGCAGCAGTGTATATATGATTATATATTCATCTATATAAAGTGACAGTCATAGTACCTACCTCGTAGGCTGGTGAGGGTCTGGACAATATGATATAGTGTATACAAGTCCATATTACTAAGTACTCAACAAGTGTTAGCAATTGTTATTTTTGTTCATGTATTTATAAGTCTTTACTGCTACATCTGGCCTACAGCAGCTGGAATGTTGACTTATTCATGATTACATTCTTGATATCTTCCATACATTGATTCACATATAATTTAGGCAAAAATATTATTCAATAAACAATTGTCTTCTTCTTTTTCTAGTTTCCTTTTATGGCTTCGTGACTGGTAGAGATCATACATAAAGATTGCTGTCACCACTATTAGAAAAGTGTAAATCTAGTGAAAAAATGAAAGTATTGCCTCATTGTCTTAGACTTTCCTGTGATGGAGCTGGGCCTTTGTCTCTGCCTTGGTCTTGGTGGGTGTTTTGCACAAGAATCAGATCCCACATGTGAAGCAGCATATTTTACAACCCATCCAACTATTCTAAGTGCTCAAGAAAAAGCTTTAAACTTGATTCTATATTTTGGTCAAGCTTCAGTTGCTTACTTTATAAGTACTTCTAATTTGCATAAATTCTATGAAAGCAGAACTTTTTTCTACTTTAGTAATATCAGATTGCACACCTGGCTCAGAAGCAGCCATATGAAGATAGATCTGATAGTTCTGGCCAGTCCGGGACTCACAAGCATGAGTGAGTGAGACACGTGAGAGTGGTGTTTTTGATGGAGTTTCACCCTATGAATGGAATCAACCAAGTGGTGAGTGAAAAATTCATTTTCTGACAGGGGTGTCAGCAGAATCATCAGGAGCTGATGACAACAAATCCATAGCTGGGTAAAAACTTGACAGGGTGGAAAACAAGGGCCTTCGAGGCTGATCTTTCCGTTTCAGCTGTCCAGAAACATAATTTCCCAGCAATCATTGCCCCCTCTGGTTTTCCTGACTGTGGGCCTCTGAGGCTGTACTTGTCCCTAAGCTCCGAGCTGGCAAGAGAAACCAGACAGTCGTTAGAATAATCAGGACTTCTCAGTAGGCCCCAGAAACAATCTCTGCTTTCTTTGCAGAAGAGAGAGCTGTGGTTAGATGGAGCCCTCAGCCACTAGGTGAGGTTGGCTACACATCTCTCGCCCCAGTGCAGCCTGCCTCCTGCTTCTTGTGAGCAAAGCAGCCCTGCTGGGCAAAGCAGGCAAGCTTTCCTCTCTACAGACACCAGTCCAAGTTTGCAACCAGAAGAACAACAGGAATAGAGATGCTTTGATGCTTCAACTTTTGCTGCTTGTTGTTCACATGTTAAGTGCACTCTGTGGACCCGAGTGACGAGGGTCCCATTTCCAACACAGCATGGAGTGGGTGATCTCCTCAACTGTAAAATGAAGCCGTAAGAGCACAGCATGAAAATATATTAGCAACAGTTAGATAAGGGGGACCTCAGCAAGGCGTACACACTTTCAATTGGTAAAATAATGTCTGTACAAATTGTTTTTGGTACATTAAGTACCTTTCACAGCCAAAATTAAAAAAAGGGAAGAAGAAAAAAGAAAAAGCAAAATCGACAGAGACACAGATCGGTACACACAACAGCACAACCAGTTTCTTCTCCTGGAAAGTAATTTCATGCAGAAATTTTTTTATTGAAATTGTTTCTCCAGCTGACAGATCTGGTGTACAATGATAAATGACAATGTGCTGGGCAGCTTGTCAGCCTGTGCTGGGGGAAATCTCACCAAAACTCCTCAATCATAATAGTAAGTATGCTTTCCTTCCAGCAGAAGGCATTTTAAGCTCATAAGCACAGGAGCCGAGTAAAGTGGTATTAAATAGTAGTGAGACGAAGCGGAGGAAAGATTTATAAATGTGCAGAAATCTAACAGCTCTTTACTGGCTATGACACATTGACAAGGAAACAAGGGTGATGAAAAATGATCTGACTGTGTGGAGCTATCCAGGAATTTCACAGGTTAGAGATATCTGCTGGGCTTAACTCCTGCAGTGGGTGTTGTGGGCCAAATGTGAACATGGTAACAAACCCTCAATTCATTGCCATGCTGGGGACACCGCTCCAGAGAATTGGCTGAGAATGCCACCTTTGAACTTTGCCCCTTCAAAAGGAAGGTTAATTGTAACTGAAGACCTAAAGCCCTATAAAACTAAAAGCTAGCACTCTGAGGCAGGGCGGCCCACTTGACGCAAGTGTTGCTGGCAAGTGACTCTACCTGGAGTCTCGTTCACCTAGGTTCTTATTGTTGAATCCCCCTGCCTAGTGACCAGAAGCGAGTCTCATCAAGAGCCCCTTATACCCCGACCAGCCCAGGGTTCCCCCATGAAATGTGCATTCAAGCAGAACCACCTTCTCACAGACACACGGGTGGCAGAAACTTCTTAAGAAACATCCTTCTTGTGATGTTAGATCACAAGAAACAACAGATTGACACCTGTTATGTGGAGCTGAGGAACCCATTGGAAAACTGGTTTAAAGGAAACTTGAAGGGAATAATGTCTTGCCACAGAATGTAGGAAGCCCTGCATTTTAAAGAGTGGAAAGCAACTCCAAATCCATCACAAATTCTGTTGTGAATCAAGCATCATGAATTCTGATCTTAGCGCTGATGCAAGAGTGAGATCTATGACATCTCTGGAGCCTCAGTTTTTTTCCCAGAAGAAAAGGGTGGGCTTTCCCTTACCTTTAGAACCAGTATTCCAAGGTCAGGCTGTTTTTGAAGATCAGTATAAACATACCCTGAGATGCCCATGCTTTCTATTCCATAACTCTTGGCGTACAGTACAAGCATTTAACAACCCTTTCTCTATGGTAGAGATGGTGGTTCCCTGGGGCTCCCTCCAGACTACTCTATTCACTCACACTGCAGAACCACAGTACTGATGACCAGCAGGCCATGTAGGGTCCCCTTTTGAGGAACATTGACTGTCCAGCCGCACAATGAACACTTGCCATTTACTGTGGACACATGAACAGTTGAGACTGACAGTTACTGTCGAGTGCAAGGCAACACCCACATGAGCCTCACACAGCACTGTGCCTCTGCCTCTCTAGATGCCTCTTAAGTGGATAAAGCCATTACTGGTCAGAGGCATAGGCAGCACAGGATCGTGTAGCCCTGGGTCCTCAGGGCATAGGATTATCCCTCATCAGTGTAATGACCAGTTTGACTACCTAATATGCACAGGTTAATACATACAGGTCATGCACAGAAATACATTTTTTGAAAGTGCAATTGCAATTTCCATGTTAAGATATTGTAAATACACCCATAATTATAAGTTAAATTATGTTTAGAATTAAATAAGGAAAATAAAATTCAACTTGTTACTGCCTTTCCTAGCTAAGTTGCAGCCCTCTGATGGGTTTTCAAGTCTGTATTGAACATCTACTAAAATTTGAAAATGAAATATTTCATAGAAACTATGGAGAAAAGATATGAGAAAAATGTCAAGACTGAACAGGAAAGTTAGTGCGGGGTCTAAACCATCAATGTGAATTGCCACCTTCTCCAACTCCCTCCCTTCAACTGCTCTCCGATCCTCTGTGCTTGTGTTACAAGCCCTTCCCTGTTCCCAAGATATTAGTTTTAGCAGATGTATACTGAAAAAGCCCACTGCCATTCCAGCTTTATGCAGAGACTGTCTGAAATTATCTACTTCCAAGAGTCTCTTCGACAAGATTTTCTTCTTACTAGCCTTAACTATAATTACTAATTTTTATTTAACCTTGAGATGAATTGGAAGCTAGTAAGAAGAAGAATTCTGTGAGCCTAAGTCCTGTCAGCAGAAGCCAGCATCTTCTGGCGCTCGTGGTGAAGATGTCATCGGTCCTCAGAACCACACCGGGCTGCTGCTGCTCTGTGGGCTGTGGCCCACGACCGCCCTCTCCTAGAAAAGGCTTCCCCTGCTCCTCCTCAACTCCCTTGCAGGACGGGAACAGTCAGAAGGTGGGAGGAGAAACAAATGCCATTTTGTGTATGGAAGCTTCAAAATACATTAAATACACCCCAAAATTAACTCAAACAAGCACTGGAAACCTTCTAGACCAGTATTAAGGTAAAACGGGAAGTACTTTACTGACATATCAAAATCAATAAATTTAAAAATTAGCATCTTTCATCTAAATAATTCTCAATTAAATCCATTCCTATATCAATAATTTCTTTTATTTAAATAAGTATTCTGAAAAAGTATATCAACTAACAAGAAAGCACACTGGCTTTCTTTGCCTACTAAAGATTCTTATTTTCCATTTATATTTTATTGCTGATGAGGATGCATCCATTGGACACAGAGTCTTAAAAGTTTGGAATAGCAGAATGCAGAAATATTTTTTAAATACAAAAAAGAACAAAGAATCAGTTCTTGCCATATTGTTTCCTGATGAGAATGATTTCTCTGAAGCAGCACCTCAGAATGCACAACTACTACAACTGGCATGCTCTACTTTAATGCAAACATAGGTAAATCATGCTTACAAATGGGAAGAAAGTACCCCAGCTAAAGAATATGGTCTAAGGTATACTTTTTTAATGCTTTTTTTCATGCTATTAAAAAAAATACAAAAAATAGTAAAAAAATAATTTAAAAACTAGAAACAATACAGACTTCTACTAAACAAAATAATAGGTAAGTTTTTAATATAGCTACTTAATAACAAGGTGGTACTGAGATGACCTTAGTAGGTACAGCCACATCAGTTTGTATGAGAACTTCTATATAAACCTACTTCAAGAAGAAAAAACTGAGAAGACATCAACAGTATACACAATCATGAGCATAAAAGTTAGCTTCATTATACAAGAAATTG
>NDGM011112666.1:0-19141 GCA_002564305.1 Octomys mimax
GAGGGAGAAGAATCAAGATTGTTCAAGGGTCCTGAATAAACTGCTGAAAGAAGAAAAAAAACATATATATTATAATTTTAAAAAAAATTAAAATACATCTTAAAAAAAATTTTAAAAAAATTAAAAAAAAAAAGAATTAGTGTAAGATTCTCCAGGCAGGGACATGAGCAGACTGTAGGTCCGCACCAGAGTCTGATGACAACTCCAAGAGAGCAGCCAAGGAATCTGCACAATGACCCAATGCCAGTAAAAACAATGCTCTGGGACTTCGCTGGATAGCCCGATGGTTACCCATGAAATGGCATACCACAGGGTAGCACAAAGTCAAAATTAAAATATTTATTGGAATTCCTTTCATGTTGTTAGCCATGAAAAAGCAACAAGAGGTGTGGGAACGTGATAAAGGGTTAGCTAGCACATGAGCCAAGGAACTCACTGAGCAGCCAGGCTGTTGCCTGAGGCAGCCATACCCCATGTCCCCAAACACTCTCAGAGTGGAAGAGAACAGAAATGTTCCTGTGGTCCATTTCTCACCTCATACTTCACTTTTTGTAAAATAAAATACCAATAAATAAGCCTCCTGTATAGGTTAAACATTGTCTCTCAAAGAGAATCATGGTAACTCTAAAATGCTCCAACTTTTAGAAAATTTTTACTTATACTCCCAGGCAAAACTAGGTACAATCTCAGTAACTGGGTATGACCCAGGAAGGATACTCAGGACAAGTCTAATACTCCTTTCTTTTTAGAAATGTTCACAGATTTGGAGAGTGTGCTGTTTTTGTCCATCTGAGTCTTCTGCATCACTCACTATGGTTGTGAATCTCCTCCCCAGTGCTAGAACTCTGTCTCTGAAAAACCATATCCACCTGTCCATATTTCCACGGTTACTATGACAGCCTGTCTTTAGGAAGGAATAACCTTGGGCCACACTTTAGAAACATGGCAAGAGTTGGAGATTTAAATATAAAGATAGTTCTAATAGAAAAAAAGCCTTGGAAAAAAATCTGAAAATTATTTCATAAATAAAATGACAGATTGCAAAACCAAGAGTGTGGTACAATTTTATGTCTTGTAGCTGAAACAAAATACCTGATGCCCAAATTTAAGGTAGGAACGGTTTATGTAGCTCACAATTTGTAGACGTTTCAGTCCAGATCAGCTGATAATTGAAGCAATCTAAGATCCACTCTCAAGAGTCAGTTGCTTTTAATCACCTTTTCCTTTTTATGTGAATAGTACATCCTAAATGTACACACAGATTAGTAATTTATTGCCTTTAGACTATAATTTGCTTCCTGTTACATGGATCATAATCAAGCTTACTTATGATGCCATTTCTCAACAGTTGGTTAAAGAACAGACTTTTATATGATGCACTTTTGCTGAAAAGTAAATGAGATACCCTACTTATTAATTTCTATTATTCTTTACATATGGGCTTGTGGTCTGTTTCCCAAAATGTCTTTGCTAGTGAATCATTACTGGTAAACATGACATACAGCCTTTTCATCCTTGCATTTATTCATTCTTTCATTCAATAAATATTTCTGCAGTGCCACTATATTCCAGAAACTATGCCAGGTGCTGGGAATAAAATTCGGGCCACTATTTTCCTTCTTGGAGCTTATTTTTGCTTGGACAGTCTCTTTGTTTTTATCTATAGCTAGAAATTTAAACAGGTAGTGAGCAGATAATGACAAGAACTATGGAATAACTTGCTAGTGTACTAAAGAGTACCTGAAGGTACTCACAAGTTCAGGGTATTTATACATGACTCAACTGTTCTAAATCTCTCCTATCTTCTCTCTGCCTTCACTAGTTTTAGGAACTGAGTAAGCTAATCATTATTTCAGTGTTGACATTATGCTAGGCTACATTCAGCCTTGCTGAGAAAATGGCTCTTAGACTGAGACAGACAGGAGGGGGAGGAGCTAGGTGATGAGGAATGGTGGGTGGGCTAGGAAGAAAATTCAAGAAAGAGGGAATCATCACGATGTGTGAATGAGCAGAGTACACAGGATGAGCAGGAAGAAATGCCCCAGCTTAATAGAACCTTAAGATCAGGGCTTCATCTGCTTCAATCTTTGAATATTTTATACTGGTTTTCTATTGCTTCAATTACTTAAAAAACAGAACTTGCCAGTTAATGAAAGCCATGCCATCTTTTCAGTCAGATAGGAAAGAATGTAGTGGCTATTAAATGATGCTTGCCAGACATCATTCTCAGCTCTTATAAAATATAGTGAGGAATGTATCTTGGCCCTCTAATGACTCCTGGCATGCTGATTTGTGTTCTTTATATGCAGATTTTACTGTAGATTAATCTAAATATTGAAAACCATTTATTTGGGTGCTAACATGAAGCTGGCCTAAGAATATATGCTGGAGCAGAGTGGTAATGTGCTGCTCAGAGAACAGTCAAAGCTTCTGTGTTACGTTCAAGATCAGGTGACTGAGAGATGATTCACAGGATGAAAAGAAAACAAGACTATATTCCTGCATCACTCAGAACTCTCAGCATTGGAGAAGCACAGGCAAGAGAGGAGAGTTGTGGACTGAGTAGGAGTCCCAACACGGGGTTTTTAAATGCTATGTCACCTCTGAGAATCAGACAGTCTATCAGGTGAGGGTGGGAGATGGTGCAAGTATGTCATGTGCCACTTGTTCTTGCTCCAAAACCACTTTGTGATATCGTTCTCTCTCTCTCTCTCTCTCTCTCTCTCTCTCTCTCTCTCTCTCTCTCTCTCTCTCCTTTTATCTGGTTTTCTATTTAATAGCAAAGCAACAAGAGAGAAAATCCTATCAGTTGAGAGAAAAACGTGAACTAGTTATTAGCTGCCTACTTCCATTTCATGGAGAAATCCTAGCATCTGTTGCTCGATAAAAGCCCACAAGGAAGGAGACGTACATCACAAAGCTGAAGACACTAAGAAAGGAAATGTCTAGATCCATGGGTATTAGTTAAAAACAGACACTTGTGGTATGGTTGAAAAGTTGAATTTTCACATAGTGCTTCATTGAGACCATACAATGAGCTATCATGATTTAATCTCAGTCAATAGTTAATTGTATTTCATTGATTGTATTGCTAGTAAGAGTCAATTGTACTCAGGCAAATTCCTAAAATTTTTTATCAAATATTAACCTAGTCAAATAGAGTAGATGGTAGCTTATATATAATTTATGGGAAATTCTTGATCTTCTAGTTAAAGACATTTCTGGAGATCACATCATAATTCCAAAGCAACACTGCCCAATAATATAGTATAAGTCATATATACATAATGAGAAATTTTGTGCCCACAGTAAAAAAAAAAGAAAGATGTCACTAAATTTAAGAGTATGTTTTATTTTATTCAACACAGTCCTGTTATATCAGCGTACAAGTATTATGGAAAATTATTGAAACTTATTTTTCCATACTTTTAAACAAATGTATTCTGCCTTTTGCACAACATCATTAATCAAAATGAATATTAAGTTTTTAGACTTTCAAACAACTTATAGTTGAAAGAGTAGATTCGTGGAAGAAAGTAAGGAGATTAGAGGTTGGAAGGGAAAAAGGACAAATGGGAAGGACACAGAAAATTATGGGTACAAAACAGTATACATATCTAACTGTTGTTTTTATACTATTGTTAAACTGTGTTGAATCTGTCCTATATGTCTTTATATTTGGGAACTATCAACCTAAAATGGCACTTATACACAGTGATCTGTACCTTAGCTTGGTGTGTGAAGGATTTATTATAACATAACTGAAGATTATAACACAGTCTCAGTCAATTATAGTGGCTAAGTTCCAAGCCCACCAATGGCTGAAAATTGCCCAAACTGAAAAGAGATTAATCCCAACCACAGTCAGTCAGGTTGTGTCTGTGTGTTGCTTCCTTTTTGTTATAAATATAAACTACGCATGTGGTATGATGAGGGATTTGAAGTAACTTCGGGTCCTGAATATTTCCTGATGTTAGACATTTTTTTTCTTATTTAAATAAACTTTGTTTAACTGACTGGTCTCAGGTTTAATTGCTTTTCACTATAATGAGGAATATGTGACATTATACATTTGTCGAAACACATGTGATGCCCATCACCTAGATAGGCCCCTACTATGAACTGTGGACTTGGAGCCATGACAAGGTGTCCATGTCAGCCAGGGATTATAACACAGCTCCCCCCCTGTTGGCAAGATGGCAGTAATGGAGGAGGCTGTGCATGCAGGAGGTGAGCTTTCTGTAGCTTGCTCAAATTTTCCATGAAGCTCAAAGTGCTCTAAGAAGGAAAATCTATTAAAATGAAGTTATGAGCCTACCAGTGAATATACTTCTGAAATTTCAGTTCTACCTTTTTCATCTCTTATGTGAAATTTCATATGTAGATTTGCATAATGCAGGCTATGGTTTAGAATTCTCATAATATTTCATGATTTTGAAATTTACTTTTTTCTATTTTAGCCTTGTCAACTACTGAGCAAACTCATCCAGCTCAGCCTCCAGTTGTACATGCCATGTTCATAAACTGTGCTTAATTTGTGTGTAATTTTTAATTTCCTACTACACAGGCTTTGAGAGTGCTCTTAGGGCAGAGTTTGTCTTCTATGCACTAAATGTTTGTTCAGTGGGAGAAAATAAAGAAGATGCACATAACCTCATTGCTCCAAACATAATGATGCTTTATAAAAATAAAATCAATAATCAGTTTTTAGATTTAAATTAATTAAAATTAAATTTCTCCATCACATTCCCCACCATCAACTAATATTCACCCTGGACATCCAAGAATGAAAGGTGATAACAGTTGAAAACCAGAAAAGTTTATCCTAATTCCAATGTCCTTAAAGGGCATTCTCTTTGTCTTTTCCAAGTTTGCGAACTCAGATATATCATAAATATACGTCTAGACGTATAGAACTTTTTCATCTTCCAATTCATATGAACAATAAATTCTGGCCATCACTGATGCTTCAGCATTTGCAGTGAGGCAGTGAACCACTAACTGGGCTTCCTGCCCTCTAGCCAAGTTGGGCCACAGTGAAATCAGCACAGATTCATTAGTATTTCAGGTTACACCATCAGCATTCAAGGGCAAATTTGCTGTCATGGTTATAAAAGCATGCAGTTTGAAAGGAATCATTAAATGTTGTTTTCTTAATAAACATATTTAATTCTTAGGAAGTATTTGTATTATAATTTGTGCATAGAATCCAACTCCTATAACCAAAATAATGGTATCTGCTTGTCAAGTAAATTCGTCACTTAGTCAAGCCTGGTAGAGTAGAATAGATTTTTGTTTAGCAGTCCTTGGAGGGTTAACATCAGTGTTAGCTCATAGCTTTGTTGAGGCACTAGGCAAAACAAACAGATAGTTAGAGAAAATGCATTGTAAATAAATATTTTATTACATACTTGCTTCAGGAGTTAATAATACCCCAGGATAGAAAAATTGGATGCCTGGAGCGATGCCACATACACTGTGATGTAGGTTGCTTCATGGGTCCCAAGTATGGGTCACTTTCTGGGCTGCGCTGTTCTGTTAAAATGATTTCAAATGCCATGGCATTTCCTCTCAGCATTCTGTAGAATTTCTGAATGAGCTGGGTGGAGCAGCAGATATTAGGCCATTTAGTTCATTTCAGAGAACACCATAACAGAAAAATGAGACTCTGGTTTTGTGCAGTACAGAACAGAATGTACACAAGACAGAGCCCTTGACTTCAGGAGTGTGGCTTGTCTGGAAACTGAGTGTCTTATTGATGACAGAACATTATCAGTAGGCTTTCACATTAACAGCTTCTAGTTCTAGGCTGTAGGAGAATTTCATTTCTCTCTGCTTTTCTTCTTGATAATGAGAAACGGAACTAAAATGCTACCTGATGTTCTAGCACAGTATTTTCCACATCTTTGGTCTTAAACATCCTGGTCACAATTGGATTAAAAAAGCTTTGTCTGTATCTATGATTTTTTTAAATTTAAAGGAAAGTCTTTTCCAGGGTCTCCAAGACAACATCATCTTGTCTCTCCCTGACTCTACAACTTCGGTTCTCATATCCTGTAGCTTTCTCCAGGACATCACTCTCTGCTTTTCCTTCAAACACACTAAAGGCTTTTTGACATTTGCATATTTTATTCTTTCCTACTCCAGTGATCTCATAAAACTAACTCTTTCTCATCAGTCACTTTTGTTCTTATGTGACATCACTTTAGGGACTTTTTCTGACCAGTTTGTCCAAAAAAAACCTTTTTATCCCCAGTTTCTCTTTAGCTTCTTTCCCTTTTTTCATCACCTGATTTATCATGTTCTGCTTTTGTATCTCTGGATTGATAGTTGATTATTCAATTGATTGATTGAGTGAGTGCGTGAATGATTTCCCAAATTCCATGGTAGGAAGGACTTTGGCTTATTTAGACTGCATCTCCAGTTCCTCCAAAGTTAGTAAATGCCTCTTATTTGGTGCTTGTTATAGTCCATTTGGACTGCTATAACTAAATACTTTAGACTGGATAACTTATAAACAATAGAAGCATATTTCTTGCAGCTTCAGAGTCTGAGATGCTCAAGATCAAGGAAGCAGCGGATTCTAGGTCTAGTGAGGATTTTCTCAGGCTTCTCAATGATGCCTTCTTACTGTGGCTTTACACGGTGGGAAGGACTGACTTGTTCTCTGGTGTCTCTCTCTTTTTTTTTTTCAGTACTGTGGACTGAACTCAGGACTCTGAGCTTGGCAGGCAAGCACTTATTCTATTGAGCTATCTCTCCAGGCCCTCTGGTGTCTCTTTTATAATAGCACAAGCCCTTCCCCTGCCTTTGTCACTGAATCTCATCCCCAAAGCTCCACATTTTAAAACCATCATCTTGGTCACTAGATTTAAAAATGAACTTGGTGACGATACAAATATTAATGATACAAGCACTTGGTAAATATTTAATGGGTTAGTGGATGCTTTTTCTTGTCCATCCACACACTGCAGGTAAGGCCCTGGATAACTCAGAGAATGTCTTTTAATCATAATTTCTTCATTCATGAGGTTCTCATCTGCATGTAATGACATGTTTGGAAAAATAATGAAATACATTAAAAGTCACAGAATCTAAGTACTTTTATTTATTGTTTTCTTCCCAAGATAGAGAAAACTCCGAGGAAGCTACCTACCATTAGAACAGAAGTTCTAGTGTCTGCTTGGAACACCATCCATGGGTGTCTGACTCTCCTTCCTCAAGCCCCTGACTGAAGGTATTATGGGAGGCATGCTGGGGAGGTGACCTGCTCAAAGTACCAGAGAAATGGCTCTGTAAAGAGGGAATAAAGATTGGGCTGTTGTAACTTAGTGACTTGCACTCCAAGTGCCATCTATGGTTTTTTGTGAGTGTATCTGTCTGAAGGCAGAAATACCTCTGGAATCTCTATACCCCAGTTTCAATAATTTCCTTTCTGCAAAATTACTTTGTATTTGGCCACGAAATCTTACCAGTATGGGCATTATTCAGCTTGTGAAAGTTATAGGTAAGAAAATTGAAAATGAAGGGCAGCCAGCTACTACTTTTTAGATAATGGCTGTAATGATGAGGTAAATTGATATATTCTTCAGGGAAATTCATTTGAAATAAGCTGCCTTATATTAAATGGGATCCACTTAAAAATAATCAGGCATTCAGGTGGGCACAATTATCTGAAAATTAAAAGCTATAGAGGAACACACAAAAAGAGAATAACCGAATTCTACATCTAAATTTGTCTATTCATATGATGCACAGATAGGAAATAAGGAGATAAATTATTAGTTTAGAGTGAGCATTAATTGCAAAGTCACTAAAACCCTTCCATTCACTTACACTGTTGGTGATACAAAGCCATGCGCTGATAAACAGAGGAGAAGCAGCTTGCTGTGTACAGGCACTCCTTAGTAAGGTTAGCAAACTACATTAACCATTCACTCATCTGTAACTCGTAATTAATCACTCCTTGAAAATTACATTGTATAATAAATGAGGACAGACATGATTCATTAAAACTTCTAATTAATTCTATTTAATACTATTTCATAGTTCATTGATAAGTGCTGAGAGAAGGATTACGCTGTAGGATATTTGATGCATCACTGCTGTGGAAGTAAATAAGGGGGACATTATCTAAAATGAAACATGAATACTTGGAAATGAAAATGTCAGGTGTTTATCACTGCTGTGTCTGTTTCTGTACTCAAGAGTCTCCTTCACATCACCAGTGGAAAGCTCCATTTCTAGGGCTGAAGCACTTGGTGTAGAAGCTTTTTGGGGTTCAACCTTGCTCTTTAGCATTTCAGGCTGAAGATGAGATGGGTCCATCTCATTTTTCTAATCAACAGTCATGGCTGCTGGTGGGCACATGGGAGGGCTATAGGTAAGCAGAGAGCTACACATTTGTGGGAAGATCCATTTGTGTAGGAAGACAAATAGTTAAGAGGGAATTATGACTTCAGGATCAATTAACTGTATTGTATATGCATGTGTGCATTAAATGCATGTAAGTGTGCATATGTGTTCAGGTTAAAATAGTATAGATAACAGTGTACAACAGAGTCCTGTATATTAATTGTAGCATGCAATCCAGAGGACAGGCATCAAGCCACCAAGTATGCAGCCTATAACCTGGGCTAAGAAGATGATCTTCACTACTAGAAAGTGAAAAATACATCATTGAAAATTTAATTTTAGGACAATATATGGTTGATTTTTGTCTTTTACTTGGCTAGATATGTACTGTCTCTCCAGAATGTGTCATAAGGGTGACTGTTTGTCTTAGGATGTGGATGGTATGAACTCTGAGATGCAGGAGGTATTCATAAAGCATAAGCATAAAAGGAAATTTGTGATCTAAAATTTACACGATACTTACAAGTCAGTAATAAGAAGGCAACCAATTCAATCATAGCTTGAATAAAATTTTCAACAAAAGTGATACAAATTGCCAGAAAATACATGAAAGTTTGTTCAGTACTAGAAAAATAATTAAAACCATAATAAGTGATAATTAATACCATAATAAGATACTGATCAAGGTTCACTAACCTTGTTAAAATTAAAAAGACCAGCAATATCAAGTGTTGGCAAACAAAAGGGATGCCCAGATGTCTCTAATGGGAATCTTAAATTACAACATACCCATGAACATAGTTGGCAATTTTTTTCAAGTTACTAATTGACAAATGTTATTAGGTGGTTTTTTTTTTTTTTGCTTTTTTCAACAGTTTTTATTGTTGTCTATTAGTTAAAAAGATTAATGTGTTTTATTTTGGAAGATTTGCACATGCACATACTCTATTATCCTTCTTATCCCACCCTTCCTTCTAGATTCAAATTTAGGAAGATTTTGATGTGTATGACAACAAATTGTATGTGTATATAATCTTCCTTCTATTTTCTTGTCATCATTTTTAGATGTTAGGGAGAATACATGTGTTTGTCTTTCTGAGTCTAGCTTATGTCCCTAGACAGTATGATCTCTACATGCATCCACTTTTCTGCAAATGACAAAGTCTCTCTCTTTTTATGTTTTAATATTATTCCTTTGAGTATATTCCCCACATTTTCTTTATTCATTCATCTGTTGATGGATGCCTAGGCTAGTATCATAGTGTGGCTATTGTGCATTGTACTGCAAGGACCATAGATATGCATATGTCCCCATGAACTGAGACTTTGATTCCTTCAGATATGTACCAATGAATGTGAAGCTGTATCACCCATGTTTAGATATTTGGGAGCCTCCACAATGATTGAAGTAGTTACCATACTAATTTACCTTTCCACACCAGTGCATAAGGGCTCATTCTTCTTTCCATCTTTGCCAGCATTTTTTTTTGTATTCTTTATGAAAGACATTCTGACAGTAGTAAGATGAAACCTTAATGTAGTTTTGATTTGCATTTCCTTGCTAGCTAAAGATGCTGAACATTTTAAATATACTTATTTGTCATTTGTATTTATTTTGAGAATGTTCAGT
This sequence comes from Octomys mimax, assembly GCA_002564305.1. Taxonomy (NCBI): domain Eukaryota; kingdom Metazoa; phylum Chordata; class Mammalia; order Rodentia; family Octodontidae; genus Octomys; species Octomys mimax. The sequence goes on from NDGM011112666.1 coordinate 9,986, forward strand.
TTCTTGCCCATTTGTTGAGTGAGCTATTTGGGTTTTTAAAAAATTAACTTTAATTTTTTTGTGTGTTCTTTTTTATTTTTTAAGGATAATAAAATTAAGTTAAAAAATGGAAATGATGTAAAATTTCACTAAACAAAGTAATAGGAATTCAACAACAGCTGTTATATTGAATAATGTTGTCTTCAAATTAGTTTAGATTACCAGATGTAAACATGCAAAATTGGTTAAAAAATTATAAGAAATTATAAAGGAGAAAAAAATTAAGCATTAACTGCTTCTTTCAATAGAGCAGCAGAAATCAGCAGTACTATTATCCAAGTGATCCTGTCTAGGTACATAAATATACCTTTCTCCCTTCCTTTTTTCTTTCTTTGTCCCTTTCCTTATCCAAGTTGTTCCTTCCCTATTGATTCTTTTCCATATTGTATTTTTCAGGTTTTATTTACTCTTCCAGGTTCTTACTAGTGTGATAAGATGTTGTTTACACATGTGAGTCTGATTTATTTCATTTTGAGTGTGGTCTCTTGTTGTACCCATTTACATATAAAAACCTTAAGTTTGTCTTTTTATAGCTTAGTAATAGTCGAGTGTGTAAAAACCACATCATTTTTATCCATTTCTCGGTTAGAGGCATTTTCTTTGGCACTTTTTGAGTTCATTATTCCAGATATTAATTTTTTCTCAGAAGAGTGGGTGCAATAATTTTCTGTTATTCTCCATTTTGTCTATGGACCCTTTTGTTTTCATTGCTCTTAAGTACTTTTTAATTTGATACAGTATCATTTGATGATTTTTGCTAATATTTCCTGTTTTATTGTAGTCCTATTTTAAGTGTGCAAAATCCTAGTAATAAAAGCAGCAAATTATGAGCACAAAAATAGACGTGTAAACCAATGGACAGAAGAGATAACATAGAAACAAATGCACACAAGTACAGCCTCCTACTTTTGGACAAAGGAGCCAAAATGAATATGCTGGAGCAAAGACAGCCTCATTAACAAAGGATGCTAGGGAAACTGGACACTTATGTATAGAAGAGTGAGACTAGATCCTCCTTACATAGCATTCCAACAGCATATTTTTAAAAATTACAAGCATACTTCTTCCATACAACCCAGCCATTCTACTCTTATGCACTTAAGGGAAAGTAATGGGACACCTGTCCAGATAGACATGGGTGCACAGACATTCAGGCAGTATTATTAATGCAAGTCCATAAGTGGAAGTGCCCACTATGAATCAAATGGATAAACCAAATGTGATCTATCTGTTCAATGGCTAATACTGGGAAAAACAGAACTGATAGCTGCCAACATGGTTGAAAAAAAACTAGGAACAAGTCTTGAGAATATATGAAAATATAGAAGAAGCAAACGAAAATCAATAGGGACAAAAAGCAGAGCAAGCATTCATTATCTGTGATGGTGAACAAAGGGAGGAAGAATTAGTGAGGAGACCTGAGCATCCTTTAAAGGAACTGCACTTGTTCTGAATTATAGCAATGGTGGCGGTGCCCTGGGGTATGTGACTGTCAAAATTCATCAAACTTTATGCTGCAATGGATACAACTTATTGCCTAAAGATTATTCTTTAATAAAGTTGATTTTCAAAGATAAATTACAAGTCTGGGTGATCTTCTGATCAAAATCATAGATTTTTTTAATGAACACTTACTTTGAACCTCAGTTGAATTACATCTACAAAAATAGCAGGTAAAACAGAGAAGAAGAGCAGTACAGGGAAGGAAGCAAAATTTTTGTGATCACATGTGTGTATTACGTAACGATTGCATTCACCTTGGGGAACTGGCACATATACATAGCTCATGTTAACCATTTTTACTCTCCCATCCTCTGATGTCTTTTGAATCTCTTCAAAGTCTATTTCCCTGCTTTCTGTCATTTATCTTTCCTTTTGCTCTTTATTTTACATTTTGAGCTTCTCATATAATGGAAACTTTGATATTTAACTTTTAATATTTGATTTATTTCACTTAGCATCATGGTTTCAAAGTGCATCTGTTTTGCTACATCTATGGGTGAGTAGTGATCCACTGTGCATATATACATTTTCTTTATCCATCCGTCAGTGGGCATATAGGCCACTTCTAAGATTTAGTGATTAAGAGTTGTGCTGCTATAAATATGGTTATGTATGTATGTATCACTGTAATGTACTTTTAGCCTTATAACCAGAAGAAGTGGAAATGAATCAAATGGAATTCTATTTTTCCTTTTTGAGGAAGTATCCATACTGATTTCCACAGAGGCTGTACTAGTTTACGTTTTCACCAATTGTGTAGAAGGATCTCTTCTTTCTTCCCTATAGGCTTGCCAGCATTTGTTGTTTTTCAATCCCGGGCCTCAAGGTTCTTCTCATAAGAAGAAATATCAATGGCCAGTAGGTGCGTGAAAAACATATTCCAGCTCTTTGGCCATTAGCAAAATGCAAGTCAAAGCAACAGAGTTTCCATCTTAATCCAGGAAGCAGGGCTATCACCAGGTAGCAAGTTCTGAGAAGACCACAGCTGTTTTCTGGTCCTGCACAGATGGCTAAGCAAACGTTTCCTTCTTCCAGGAATGTTGCTCTTCAGCCTTTTCTCAGAGTGAATTTCTTTCAAAATGCTAAAGTAAGTTATGTTCCCTAATACCACCTCTGCTTGTGTGTGCAGAAACACCCCCTGATGGAGCTCTCTGACCAGGGCAAGTGAAGTCTGGACGTTTGCTCTGTGTCACATGTCTGCATCTACCTGGGGAAGGCTGCCACTTTCAGGCTCTGACACCCTTGCACATATTACCTCATTAGAAGAAAAGGGATTGGGCAGTTACTGATTTTAAAACTTTTTCTTGAAGCAATTTTTACTGGATATGCAAAACTTCCTGAAGACCAGTAGAGGAGAAGACAGAAGGGAAACACTGTGGCCATTTGAGGCATCAGGTCTCCAGGTTTTACTTTCAAGGCTTTTGTTGCTTGAAAAGCAGTTCTTTGAGTCTTTTAAATCACAGAATTTTATGGAGAATAAAATTTCTTCTAATCTAATATTATATAACTCTAAGAAGGGGAAGGTTCACAAAACATAAGTCTTCATCAATATCTTTTTTTGTATGGTGAAATCATTCTGGATAATGCAGTGTTTCAACTACTCTCTTAACAATACCACCATACCACTCACTTAACTAACACTTTCCTAGAAGTAAAGCGATCTTGTTTTTAGCAGAATGCTTTGAAGCTAAAAGTTTTGCAACTGTCACAGAAAAAGCTAGTGTTGGTGAAAGTCAAGCATGAGTATATAGAAAATAAGAAAGGTAGTAAATCTTATATGATGTTGAATTATTAACTTGACCTACTTTTCTGTCCTTATAGAACTGACCTTTAGTGGACTGGATTATCTACTCATTTTCAATTAAGTTTCCGTATGGCAAATTGAAGCTGACCTTGTTACAATTAGAAAACTACATGGAATGAAAAAAGCCATATATATTATAATAGAAACTACTTATGTACATTATGTACTTAGATTTTCCCAGCTAAGAAAAAATAGAAAGGTGATAGCCATTACTTTATGTTGAACAAAATAAGCTTTAATTAATTACCTAAATAACTATAAACTTCATGCCTGTTTAGCCAAGTGCAGGGACCAGAGTCGGATCCCTGGCACCACAGGCCCCATTGGCCCTGTTCCTGGGTGTGCTAAGCCAGCAACCAAGACCAGGTGTGGTGGTGTACGCCTGTAATCCCAGCGCTGGGGAGGTTAAAAACAGGAGGATCACTACTAGTCCAAGCTGCATAGTGAGACCTTGTACCAAATACAATTAAGTAATAATAATAATAATAATAATAATAATAATAATAAACATATGTCCTACCAGAAGCTTTATTTGGTGCATTAGCCTAGGTAATTGATGTATTATAGCTTACCCTTTTGGGTGTAAAGATATTTTACATATTTAGATAATAAGTATTTTAGCCAGATTTATTTTATTTTATTTTATATGCATCTGATGCAGGGTCTCATTAAGCAGCTCTGACTCATAGGGATTCTCCTATTTTCAGCCTTTCCTGCACTTTAAATCTGTCTGGGGTTCAGTTTTCTACATGTAAAATGGGGAGAGTGATTTATCTATTTGGGGAGCAGTCAAGGTTAAAGCTCACATGGAAATAGTCACCTCACAACTGACATGTTCATAGTAGTTTTTACTTTTGCAATAAGGTGATTTTTTTCATTTATTGTTTCTTAGATTTCTTATTATTGTTAGCTTCTCATTACTCATTACACTTTGAGCATTTCTCCTTTGCAGTGAACGTGGTATTAAGTTTTGGGTGTGTCAGGGAAGGGAGCGTGAAAATGAAAGGGGCTCCCCTCTTCCTACTCTGCTCATGGCTCTGGCTCTCTTGCTGCAAGGCTCCCAGTCGCATACTTCATGAGAATGACCATTACTACCTCTCCTCCCAAATGTGAGTCACAGTGTGCAGGCCTGTGGCGCATTCAGAACTTCAACCTGAGAGTGTTCAGGACTTCACTCTGTTCTCTGGACATCCTGCAGCCTGGCTGAGAAATCATTCCAGGAGTTTGTTTCTCACTGTGTTTGGGACCTAGACAGAGTGTATCCCAGATCTCATGCCACTGTGCAGCTAAACAAGAGCTGTGAGTCCTACCTCAGCCCACACACCGCCCACCCATCTTGGCTCTCCTGCTGGAGGAGAGCTTTCAGCTTGCCCAAGGAATCCTAGTGAAATTCTTCATTATCTACTTGGCAGTAACTATTTTTTCTAACAGAACTGAAACTCAAGACTTCAAAAAGATGCCCTGTCCAAGTGGGGAGCTCTCCTCCTGCTTAGGGTATTCTTTAATTTCTTTACACCTTTTAGTTATTCCCAACTATAGGTGATAATGCTAAACTCTGCTTATTCAAGTTACCGTGTGACTTTTGTCTTCTGTTTGGTCAATCTGACTGAAAAAGAATTTGTATGGAGATAAGAGTCCTGGGGTACATACATGCAAAATTGCCTTCTGCGGATTGGCTGCTGTTTTGCTTGGGTATGAGCACAAACCCGAGTAATTTGTTAATAATACAGTGAGGTGTGAGTAATTCACAGCATGCAGGGATAGCACAATTATCAATTGCCATCAATGGCAGATTGTTCTGAGTATGAACTTACAAACAGTGCCTTGGAATCCTGGGAATTGTGGGTCCACTGCACTCGTGGCAGAAAAGACAACTACATGGACATTGTGCAGGGTAGGCAGTCTTGAGAGCATTTGAATACATTCACAAAAAGTTGTGGCATCTCAGATTACATAATGCTCATCTCAGATCACAGGGCAGCACCCATAAAGTTCTAAGATAGCCCGGAAAATTCTTCACTTTCTTGTAGCCTCACAGTATTGTTGAAAATCAGGCATGAATTTTAGTTGCGAAGTTGGGGAAGGACTTGTGAGTTTCTCACACGAATGGCAGGGCATTTATTGAGAGATGATGATATCCTGAATCCTGGGATGTGGACACATAGTTGGGCTCAGAGAAAAACAGCTAGTAATTTGGGCCAGCAAGTCATTTTGAGCTTCTCTTCCAGTGGAAATAGCTTGCCCTCCAAACTCTGAGGAAAGCTGCCTCCTTCTGCATGAGAAACCTGTGATCATCTCCCCAGGGAAAGATGACTCTCCCTGCTCCAGATACACCCTCCTCTATGACTAGGACTTATAGACAAGGTCATTGTCACTGGCTATGGGAAATAAGAACACATTTCATCCCAGGTGGAGGCAGTGCTCACATCAAAATATTTGCAATACTTTTCCAATATATATCAGAATAGAAACTGCATGGCAACATTCCCCAAGGATCATAACACAAAGGCAGCAGATTGCAACACCAGACGGGGCTGAATTCATTGGTATGGTACACTTACTAGAGAGTTTGAATCTGATTTATTAGTTTGTGCATCTGTGGGTAGCTCCGAAAACTTGAAAGGAACTTGGTGTCCATGGTGGTCTGTAGTTAAAGAGGTTGAGATGCCTGGGTTTCCTTGGTACAAGAGGAGAAGATAATTCAAAAGCTTGGGAAAGAATCTGAATGGCATAGTGAGTTGATATTACATGATCTGCACCTAGTACAGAATTATATTCCATGAGAAAGCCTATAAAGCATGTCCTTCCTTGAGCATTTAAAAATTGGTTGATGGAAAGTACATTTACATTTTTCAAAATTATCATGACTGTACTTACATAGTTAATCATTTCTGTGGATATGGACACCTTAATTTTAAAGATGCTGAGGGAAACCTAGTAGGGTCAAGTGGCAATGTTTAATCTCCAGAGACAAGGTAGCACAACTATCCTTGAGAGAAAGAGAATATATGAGAAAACCACATCCCTTAGTCTACAAAAAGCTTGACTATACATAATTGATAGAAGTGTTTTCAGAACAATACTCAGTGAACAGCTTAAGAGAATATGCATAATAACAGAAATTCTTGCTCTGTCAATCAGAAACCTCAATTGAGTTGCCTCGGTAGACAGTAGTAATTTTACAAAGTGGGTACATATCATGCTTCCTATTGATGCTATATAAGAAGGTCTACAAATAGCCATCATTCTTATTGCAGAGTTGGCTGTTCACTGTCAAGTGAATAGAAACACTAGCTCAATGGGTACCAGTCAGCCTTTTGCTATAGCTCCCTAGTGCCTGTTCGATGTGTCCATGAACAAAGTGGCCAGGGTGACAGGCATGAGCTCACAAATTACACTTACCATCACTAAGGCTGACCTGCTCAATACTAACTAGTTTATTTGCCTAATATCAGAGCCTATGACCAACTTGGACCTGCAGAGATAGCACTGTTCCCTAAAGTTAGTCAGCTGGTGATGATGATAGTAGGACTCTTTCATAAGTGGAGGAAATAGAGAGTTGTTCTTAGTGGATATCTTTCCTTGCCATTATGATTTGGTTAGGACTACTGATTGACTCAAAATATGCCTTCTCTACCATTGTGATATTTTGCTTACTACTGCATGTAGTTAAAGAACGTGTTTGCCAAAAAACATTAAATTAGTCTCATCCTCTGTTATCCTCTCCTAATTATAAAATGAAATGCTTGCTAAATTACATGACTTAAAGCAAAGACCCACTATGGTGCCTGTTGGAAGCAAACATTCTGAAGGAATGGTATTTATACAACAAAATGTATTCTTCAAGTCAAGAGCCCATTCCTGTCTGCTCCAGGAATTAAAGTATGTAAAGATAGGAGTAATCTTACTCTTAACACCTAATAACTTGCTTCTTGTTCTGACAACTTTGCACTCTGCCTGTTTAGAAGTCATAGTTCCCAGCATAGACACTTCCCATCAGAAATACAAAAATGGAGGACTTGTGAATTAGTTCAGTGGGCTAAATGCCCACTTAGGTAAGTACAGGGATCAAGGTTCGATTCGTGGTACCACATGCCACACCAACCCTGCCCCTGGTTGAGCTGAGCCAGCAACTAAGTCTGGGTGTTGAGGTGTGTACCTGTAATCCTAGTGCTGGGGAGGCTGAAAACAGGAGTATCACTACATGTTTGATCTGTGTAGTGAGTCCCTGCACCAGAACAACACACACACATACACACACACACACACACACACACACACGGTTTCACTGGATAGGAAGATGGAACTATCATCTGGTTATCTTGAGCACTTGATGCCACTTGGTCAACAGGCTAAAAATTAAGAGTGGCTGGAGATATTAGCCTTGATTTGATCTTGAGTAAAAAGGAAAAAAGTGGTTTGTCTGTAATGCTCTTTATTTTTTGATACATCTCACCATTTCATGCTCAAAAGTGACTGATCATGCAAAAATACAAAAGCCAAAAACAGATAGTTGAAGTCTTGGACACTTTGGGAATAAACCCTTGGGTCAGTGAAGAATTCTTCAGTGAACAAGGCTAAAAAATTGAAGAAAAGCAATGGACATCAGCCGTGGAATGTGGCCAGTGGCAGGAATAAGAGTCGAAGAAGTCTTGCATGTTTTCTCTGTGTGTGTTACATAGATATGCACAACTGTATGTGGCAATCATCTGCCTTTTCTCCTTGTTTTCATTTTCTTCAGTGAATGTTGGACGTTTACGATTTTCTCAGTTTTTCATTCGTGCAGGTTTACATTACAAGAAGATTATCATTGTGGTGGGAAGTTAGTACATATACAGAACACACTTTCATTGTCCTTTCATCTGCTTTCTCAGCCTTCTCTCACTGCTTCTGCCATCTTTGGCTTCCCTTCCCACTTCAAAAAGACTTCCTATTGTCTATCTTTCACTTTTCTCTTTATTTACATTTTGGATTTCTCATGTAAGAGAAACATGCAATATTTAAATGTGCATCTGATTTATTTCACTTAATAGTATGTCTCAAAGCACACCCTCTCCTCTGAATGACTCAAATTTGTCCTTCTTTATGGCAGCATAATACTATCCACAATTGTGGATATTATGTGTAAATATCACATTTTTTCCATTCACCTGTTGAAGGATATTTAGGCTGCTTTTAAGGCTTATTTAGTGTGAATTGTGCTGCTATAAAAATAGATATGCATACAGCACTGTGGTATAATATCTTTATTTGTTTTGGGAAGATACCTAGAAGGGGACTAGCTGGGTCAAGTGAGATTTCTAGGTTTAGTTTTTTGAGGACTCTCCACACTGATTTCCATAGGGATTGTACTAGTTTACGTTTCTACCTACAAGCCACGAGAAATTAAGTTTCAATTTCTCTCTAATGCTGAAATGTGAAAACAGGAGGCATTTTTCCTTCCCTAATACCTTCATTTCTTTTTCAGTGAATTTATGTTCAGTGTGCAGTTCACAAACTTTATATTTCTTTGGTACCAGGCATTAGAGAAACAAAGAAAAACAACAACAAAAGAACAAAACAAAAATATTCCTAACTTTCAAGAGCTCTCCACTGTAAGTTTACAGTTTCTGACATTGCCAGTCTTATGGATAACCCACTAGTATTATGGACTAATGGACTATATTGGATTATTTTGTTGAATTCACGTACCTACAATATTTAAATGGCAGTGATATACCCATCTCAGATAAAACTAAACAAAAAAGAGGGATATAAATGAAGGACCATTTTGTATCTGTATATAGAAAATAGGATAGATATACAGCTAC
>NDGM011112689.1:0-11515 GCA_002564305.1 Octomys mimax
CAGGGAGATAGCTCAGCTGCATAAGCACCTGCCTAGCAAGCACAAGGCCCTGAGTTCAACCCCTGGTACTACACACACATACACACGAAGTCAATTCATGGCAGTCACAATTAGACTTAGGATTTCCTTTTTCAATTCTCATGGCTTTTTCTGAGAACTAAAGATAAAGTGATGTAGTCACTTAGCTTCTGAATTTAAAAAGAAAATCCAGTTTTGAAATTCAACATACAGGTTGTGTTTTTCTCTTTTCCCCAATGCTTTGGTGTTTAGTAGACAAAGTTACACCTGTTTGTTCCTCTATTTAAACTTCAGAACTTTCCACATTCTGTCTCCAGAACATTTAATAAATATTTGATAATCTGCCTGCCATCATTCATGAATTTTTAAAAATTCAGTGAACAAACATACATTTAATGCCTAGGAAGTGTAACCACTACTATGCTCTGGGGCTATGAAGTACCAGGTGAGCGTATCCCTACAGCATAATAATAACAAAACAGTAGTAGGCATATGTGCAAAAAGCTGTGTAATCATTGTCTTAGTTACTCATCTGTCATTGCTGAGACAAATACCTGACACTCAAAACAAAGAAAGGAAAGATTTATTCAGTTCAGTGTTAATGGAGGTTTCAGCCAGTGCTCAGCTGGCTCCAAGGCAGAATGGCACATGGCACAGAGCAACCGTACATGGTGACACAAAGAGCAAGAGCAAATGAAGAAGCAGCAGCTCAGGCAGCTAGCCAACCTCTCTCCCTTCCTCACAGTGTAAAGCAGATTACCCACCCCAGGGCCGGGGTGTAGCACTCACACCTGCAATCCCTGCTTTGGATCAAGAATCAATCACAAACTCCGGAAGCCTCCCCACGACTTCATGAAGCTTTTGGAGGAACAACTAGTCCAAACCATAACAATCAGAAATGAACTTGACTTAGGAATTGGAGTGATTGTACGAGATACACTACTTTTACCAGATAAAAGCACATCACCCAGTTAAATCTAAAACTCAGGCCTAAGTAACAAAATGGTTATGTTATATAAATGTGTTCCAACTATTTCATCAAACATTTATACTAAAAACATACTTCCTTGTCTGAAATCTAGATTTAACTGGATGTCTAGAATGTCCTCTGGCCAATCCAGAATATGCAACTGGCAGATGAATAAATGAACTTCTACAAGGTTGGTTTTGAAGAGGGCTGCCTTATCCAAGAAGCAGCAGTCTCAGGATTCACTAAGGGTGATCAAGTCCAGACAGGAGGAGCAGCGAGGCTAGTCAAGGATAGAGATGGGCAAAGAAGCACACCAAAGCTGAGAGATTAAAATTGAGTTTTCAACTTTGCCAAATTCTGGAAGTCAGTCAGGTAACAAAAAATAGAACCAAAATGAGGATTATGACCTGTGCTTATTGGAAATGGAAAAAAAAATCATTATGTTCAGAAACTGTCTTCTAAGAAATCTCATGGGATTCACAGGAAAAATAGTTGGGATAGATGAAAGTTCAGCAAGCTCTTTAAGTGGGAAACAGACAATAAAAAGTCAGTATCTTTTATAACATCAGTAATCACCTAGAAAATATTATGGGAAAAGATTGTATTTGGATTACCAGCAAAAATACAAAACAACTATAAATAAGCTAAAAAATCATGAAATGTACAGGACTTATATAAGAAAGTTTCAGAGACATGAAAGTAGTTGAAAAGATGGGAAGTTGTACTGTATTCCCAAGTGAGACAGACAAGTATTGTAAGCAAATTTTCTCAAAATTTATTTTTTTGTTTTTGCATTTTCTATTTACTTATGTATTTTCAAAATTTAGAGAGTTAATGAAATCACAAGGTCTCAGTAGGATGTATATTTGGAAGAATAAAGTAATAATAATTGGAGAAATTTGAGGAATAGAATCAAAGAAAGAGGTGGCTTTGTTACCTGTCATTAAAATATTCCTAAAGCTACTTTCTTTACATCAGAGTTGTGTTTGGGAAGAAATCGGCAGAGAAAGTAACAAGATGGAATTGCGAGACCAGAAACAGATCTTGGCATCTGAAATGCCACCTTACATGACATTGGAGCAAGCATAGATCACCAGGTAAGGAACCACCACCCAAGATAAGATGCTAGGAATATCTGGGTATGTAATTAGACAAAGAAGTGAGTAATTTTCACCTCATAGAAAATATTAACTTTCAGATAAAGAGTTACAAGTGAAAATTAAACCAAGAAAATAAGGGTGAAGGTGTATCTGTTCTTTGAGTTTCAGTTATGTTGTGACGTGTTCAAAGGGCTTGGAGTGAAGTAGGTCCAGATAACCAACAGGCATGGAGAGATCTGAAAAGATCTGCTCCTTGTGGAGAGGCAGCTGACTGAGGAGGTAGGGCGTCTGCTGTCCAGCAGGCTGGTCAGAAGACGGCTGGGATAAGGCAGGCCAGAAGTGGTGGGAGCTCACTTGGTGGGAGAGAAGGAACAGGAGAGGCCCATGGAAAGCAAGGGCGGCTTCCCTAGGAATTTGCTGTGTGTACTGTGCGTCTAGACACAAAGAGACACATGCTAGGATATCTCTTTCCAATGGTCTGTAAAAGGGTAATTTTTTAGTAAAACCTATTTTTATTATTCCCATACACAAGACCTCCCCACAATTCAGGCCTTTTAAACTCCATGCCTAACATAATCAAATTCAGTGTTTCCCACTTTCTATGTTTTCTTTTCTCAGTCTCTGGAAACACGATATAACTTAAGTTCCACTGTAATCAATAAAATATTGTACAATGTGTGTGGAATCAGATATGTCTGTGCTTTTATAAACGTGCATTAGAGAGGGACAGGAAGGGAACAGAACAAGGCTGGCTTGTTCATGGTTTTTAATATAGATAGGCTGTACTAAACAGCATGATATGTCATAAAACGAAACCTAATATTAAAAATGAGATTGCAGTCTCCGCATGTTTCAATGGTTTTCCTGGGAGACAAATCTTCTTTCATTTGAACAAACACCCAAAAGTGTTTTTTATGAAGTGATGGAAATACACAGCCATAAAGTTGCGTGGGTGAAGTAAGTACAAGACGATTACAATCAAGCCATATTTCAGCTCACTTGCAATAGAATTTTTAAGTCCAAGCCCAGAAGTAGGCATTTGCATGACATCATGCACATGACGACTCTGATCAGCCATGACTTTTTCCTGAAATACTTAATTATTCGATTACGCTCTTCAGTGGCTTTGATGACTCAGATCAAAGCGGGTGTGAGGGGTCTCTTAAGTTGGGATCTAAAGGTACTTGATCTGGTCTGACTGGGTGCAGCTCTGATGGAACTGGAGCCCCACGCTTACTCCCTAGTAGAATTACTTTTTTATTTTAAAAAGAGGATTAAAAAGACAAGATTTCAAAACAAGATGATAGAGAACAAACAATGGTTATTATATTATATGTTATATTATTTTTAAAGTAGTTGGTCAGATTACCAGATATAGGCATGCAAAATAGATTAAGCACTAGCTGTTCCTTTTAATGAACTATTAGAAATTAATACAATTATCTTAGATATCTTGTATGTATGTATATATATTTTCCCTTCTTTTATTCTTTCCCCCATCCCAGTTGTTCTTTCCTATTGAACAGTTTCTTTCCCTTTCACAATATCCTAATAGAATTCTTTGAGTATATGGAAGAAATAATAATATTTTACATTTAGCCCCAAATCAAGTTATAATTCAAAATTTGTATACCCTATGCTAAAGCACTTTTTTTTTTCTGGTGAAATTTCTCCTTTTACAGTAATAAGAATTAGTGTTAAAATATTGGAGGGAGAAACATATTTGTGTCTGTGTGATATATATGCCGACTATTTGTAGACTGTATCTGAACATTTATGTTTCTTCTTAGTAAACTATGCATGAAAACAGCCATCATTAGAAATATATCCTCTGTTCAATAGGAGACAAAAAGCTTATTCACCGAGCAAACAGAATCATATACTGAATGATGTAGGAAGCCATTAGCTCGAGTCTGGTTGCTGTCACAAATCTGTGGTTTATTTAATGGAGAGAGGGAAATAGGCTCAGAATTCTTCTTTTTGCTTTGAGTGCAGAAGCGTCTGCATTCTTCTGGAATATGCTGCGTGAGCTGCATAAGTGAAAAGTGGATGTTTGACAGAAGGCAAAGTGGTACAGATAATGGCACAGTTGCCATGAGGAACCCAGAGATGCAGGTGCAGGAAGCAGCAGTGAGAAGAATCGAGATTTTTCTGGTGCCCATGTATATGGAAAATAAAATCCTCATACACACCCACCCCACAAACATTTGTTAAGGTCATGCCCATAGCAGGTAGGTGGACCTTTGCCTGTGCAGAGAGGGATGAGACACAGCCCTCAAGGATCACGGAGTTCAGCAAGGGAGGCAAACAAGACTTTCAGGTTATAAATTAGTTCTCATTGCAGTGCCAAGTCCTCTGTGTTGTGTGCCAAGGGTATAAGACATCCAAGGGGGCACCTGATTTTTGGGAGACCAAAAAAGACATTGGTCTTGACAGAAAAGTTGGAAAGCCATTGGATGATAGTGCTTTCAGGGTGAGCTGTGGAAATGGGTTCATCAGATATTTTTCCTTATAAGAAAAGAACAGGAAGAACCAGGCATGGTGGTGCACACCTATAATCCCAGCACTCAGGAGGCTGAGGCTGGAGGATCTTTGTAAGTTTGAGACTAGCCTGGGCTACAAAGTGAACTCAAGGGCAGCCTGAAATGCATAGTGAAACCCTATCTCAAAGAGACAAAATAAAAAAACAAGAACAGAAAGACATGCAATTTAGGTACCTCCTTCCATGTTGTGTTCTGTCCTAATTTCTCCAATGTTTTCATGTATCTACATGATGATGCTTACTAACAGAGAATGCAGGTGTGTAATGGCAAAAAGGCAAAAGTTGATGTGCTTACTCTATTGAGTTTTTTTATTTTTATAAATAGATATTTTTTAGCATGTTAAGTTCACAGTAAAAAATGAAAAGAGGGAACATAGTTCCCATATACCCTTACCCTACATATGATATACACCCTGACCTTCACTATAAGCATTCCCTCCAGCCTATTCCTTTTGTTACAACTGGCAATCCTACACTGACATAGCCATTCAAATTCCTTAGTTTGCACTAGAATTCACCTTGGAGGCATACTTTCTCTGGCTTTGGGCACATGTATTGGCATGCATTCATCAGTATAGTACCATATTGAGTAGTTTTACTGACCTAAAAATCCTCTGAATTTTTAGAATAAATGGGCCCTGCCTATTTATTCTTCCTCCAGATATACCCTTGCAACTACTGTTCTTTATACTGGAGGCTTTTTTTCTTTTTTGTACCAGAAATTGAACTCAGAGCCTTGTGTTTCCCAGGCAGTCATTTATGCAACCAAGTTACATTCTTGGCTGATCTTTTTGCTTTTGTTTTTGTTTTGTTTTGCAGTACCAGGGATCAAACTCAGGACCTTATGCTTGCCAGGAAGCCCTTATATGACTGAGCTAACTTCCCAGCCCCTTGGCTGATCTTTTTACTGTCTCAGTAATTTTGCCTTTTCCAGAATGCTATATAGTTGGGATTGTGTAGTATATAGACTTTTGAGAATCATACAGTGTGTGGCCTTTTCTTTCACTCACTAATATGCATTTATATTTCCTCCATATCTTTTCATGCCTTAATAGCTCATTCTTCTAGCACTGGGTAATATTCCACCGTCTGGATGTAGCAAAATTTATCTATTCACCAACTTAAGGAGGTCTTGGTTTCTTTCAAGTTTGGGCAATGATGAATCAAATTGGAATAAAAATCAACATGCAGTTTTTTTGTGTAAGCCCAAGTATTCAACTTCGTTGGATAAATGACAGCTACTTGGTATGGTAAGAATGTATTTAGCTTTTTAAGAAACTGCAAAGCTGTCTCCATTGTGCATTCCAAACACAGCAAATCCCAGTTCCGGTGGCTCCACATCCTCTCCACCATCTCATGCTGTCAGCAACCTGGACTTTGGCCATCCTAACAGGTATTTGGTTGTGTCTCACTGACATTTTAATTTACTTTTCTCTAGTGGCATATGATGTAGAGCACTTCTGCAGAGCTTATTTGACATTTACATGTTTCCTTTTGTGAGGTGTCTGTTCAGGTCTTTGGCCCACTTTTTTTGAGTTGTTTGTTTGCTTATTGTTGCATTGGACTACATCTTTGTAGTCCGTGCTTGTGTGTAATACAGCACTCAGCCCTTTGCTCTTTCCTGTGTTTATTTCTCTGATGCCTATGGCACCATGTGATAAGACGTTTCCTCTGATCAATAGCTTTTTATGCTACCAGATGTGACCTTAGAGATTTCATTCTAATCTATACCACAGTTCCTGTACTGGAAAATGGACAAGCGAAATACTGTGAATGCAGAACACTGCTGGGGGTACTGGGTGACTCCAGGTAGCTCTCTGACTGTGGACAAGCCACTCAATCCCTCCTGAGATGTGAAGTGGGATAATACCACAGATTGTTCCTGACTTGAATGTGGCTGAGGATCAAACATGATAATATATATGAAAGGGCTTTATAAGTTCCATAATGCTATTCAGATGTGAAGGGTTATTATTTTTATGTGCTCAAGAAAGCTGGCACAATCACTCTCCCAGGTGACTAAAAAGCATATGTGACTTTATTTGCTCCAATAATTTTATTCTTATTAGTACTTGTTCAGTATACTACATGAGTATGCACAATGCACAAAGCATTTATTCTTCTTTTTCTACAGTAACTATATCTCTGCTTCCAAACTTACCCTTGTAAAAACAAATAAGACCCATAAAAGAAAACAAAAGCAAAACCGGATATGGCGGGTGCCATTATTCATAGCTATGTATCATCAAAGGACTCACCTGTCACTTTCTAAACCAGCTGCCCTTGACAGTGGGCAGCTTATGCTACGGACCAAACCACCCCCCAGTGCAGGGACCTATTACTCTTTCTTCTCTATTTTTTCACTTTAATTTCAACATGGTTTTCTAACCCTCCACTTCAGGAGGTAAATACAATTCTGGCAAAGGCTCGGCCTAATTTAGTTTATTAGGGCTTTTACTACAAGTTTTTAAGCACTCGCTGATTTTCAAAAACATATTAAAATGGCCATGGCCAATCTCATACATTGGTACAAGTCCACATTTCCCAAACGACTTAATAGTCTGCAGCTTGCGCCAGACAGAGAATGAGCTCACCATTCTCTCTCCTGCAACGTAAAGGCTGGACATTGTTGTTTAACTCTGTAGTGGGAGGGAGCCGTTTGCTTTGCCATAGTCCCCTCCCCGCTCAAATTCCATCTAAGTTTTATAGGTTCTACTGTCCTGGAGGGCACATTAAGTCCCCAAAGAATGCCTTTGTGGGCCACTTCTGGGACAGCCAACTCTGCCCTGGCCCAATCTTGGAAGGTAGAACTCCTAGGGAGGTTCTTCCAGACAAAGTTTGATATCTTCGGCAGAGGGGTTGTAAAAGCTACAGTGGTCTGGTCTTATAGCAAAATAATTAAAATTGTGATTTATGGGGCTGAATCTTTACCTTTCTTTATTTTTCCATCTCTTCTATGTGTGAAATACAAATCTAGCAAATATTTATGGAGAGCAAATAAATAAATCAATCTGTCTTAGAGCTCCTTCCAGTACCAGGCTAAAAACTGGATTGTAAGGATGCATCCACAGTCTGCTGGAGAAAAATCACATGCATATAGAGGTACCATGTGACACACTGGGGTGACCCTTAGGGTTAGACATGAAGTCGTGTTGCAAGGTGGTGCAAGGGAGACCAGGCTAACCATGTCAATGGAAGCTGATGAAAGACAAAGCTGACCAGTTGCCTACCAAAGGACAAACAGAACTATGAAACTGTCCTTCACAAATACCTTCCCTAATATTCATGTTACACTTCTTGTTTGAAGCTGGCTGTCTTATTTCCCCCGTTAGCTGTGCATAGCTTAAAATATCCTTCTTTCCCTGATGACTCATGGAGGCAGCGTAGCTCTTAACATGTTGGAGGAATAGTAGGGTAGGCTTCTGGATTGAATTCTGTCCCCGTGGACACTGATCTTGGGTAAATCACTGTCATTTCTAAAGGGAGACAAAGAAACATAGGATCTGCCAACTTCTCAGGGCTGATCCGAGGCTCAGATGAGATGACAAGTACTGTACTTTGTGGGAACATGTTTGAAAATTTTCTAGAATGCCATGGAATTCAAAACAGTGCATGTATAGTGTCTGAATAATTATGTCTGCAAATATAATGAAGTGGTTTTTGAATGCTAAAATTAAAGTTAATGGTTACTTCTTTTAGATAGTATATAATGCAAATAAAAACACATATGCATACATGTATGGCATTATGTGTCCATGCAATATATATATATATATATGTATATATATATATATATATTTGTATATTTAATGTTTATTTATTATTTTTCATTTTTATTTTTTTGACAGAACCAGAGATTGAACTCAGGCCCTTATACTTGCCAGGCAAGTGCTTTTTCTACTGAGCCATCTCCCTGGCCCCTATGTTTGTTTATTATAAAAGAGGGAGAACAATAGGAACGCAATAGGCCATGGCTCTTTTGCAGCTCTTCTGGGTGGTTAGCAACCCACCCTCGGAGCTGATCCATCTGAGCTGAATGTGCAGAGCTTCCACCTATTGCTTTGTGACCTACATAAGTCACTTGTCCCTTTACCTCTCTCAGTTTCAGTCTCATCATCAGGAAGCAGATAGTGAACAACAAGTCTCTTTCACCAGATTATTGCAAAGATGAAATGATGCTTTCCCTATGCTCTGAAGGTGTGGCATAGACTAAGTGCTTGTAGTCATTTCTACCCTTGTTTACATTTTAATTTTAAAAACTTTGGATAAATTCTTGCAATTTCAGAGCCCATGATACAAAAAAAGACACTAAAATATGTAGGGATGACTTCAGAACTTCCCATATTAAAAAAGACATTCATGTAGAAAAGACAAAACTTATTGGTTATGTTCTGCTGTGGACATAGCAACATTATATTGAATTAACGTTATTTTTCTAATAACAAAGAACATCACTCATTCCCATTCAACAGTAAACCAGACTCTGGGGAAAAGGCACATATTATGTTAGCAACTTGGAATAGAAACTCCCTTTGAAAGCCGCCCAATAAAGAGCCTTTAATGTAGTGCACATAATGCAGGGCAGCTTGTTTTGTAGTTAATGAACCTAGAAGCCAAGGCTGATGGTGTAGCTTCGAGAACACCGCTTCTTCCTTGATGCTACAAAATGAATTAGCATCAAGTCTTGCATTGTGAAACTTTTAATAAAGAACCGATTATGTAAGGCATTAAGCGCCTCCCTAATTACAGCGGGAAATATAGATAATCAAGCCACTTTGAGTACTAAAATCCATTTTACTGTTTATGCTCTTCCTATGCTATATATTTAGCTATTGACCTTTAACTTGAAGACATAAGCAGCTGATGAAAGATGTCCTTCGAACACTAATTACACCATCATGCAGAATACCAATAAATGTTGCCTGCAGTAAATAAGGATTGAAAAACAGTGTAATTGATTTACCAACTCAAACACTATATAGCAGAGAATGTATGATTTCATTTCATAATGTGGATGCTAAATACTTTTGTCTGGATACTTTCAGTAGTGTTATCTCTGTAATAGTAAAGCTCCCCCCCCCCCAATAGTAAATCTCCCTTTAAGTTCTCAGTTGTCTGTGCAGGGCTAGGGCTCAGATGGAACCTGATTCTGAATATGGTTCTGAATTACAGATTTACATATTGGGTTGCATAAAGAGATGTGGGCTCATGGAGGGGACTGTGAATCCCCATACTCAACTGTGAGGGCCAAATACACTCACCTATGAGCTAGCAGTACAAAGTATGGCAGGCCTGCTAAATTCACTTCCGTTTGACTTGTGTTGCAGACACAGGAACTGACCTTACCCCTTCTCCCCCCAAAATGTGGTACAGTCAGTTATGAGAATAGCCACCCTTCTTCTGTTGGGGGTGGTAAAAGCATGAAAGAGAGGTCAGAGGAGTTTCCATTATTACTCCATGCACAAGAACAGAAGCCTGTGTCAGTATCCGCTTCATGGCTTTATCCTCCAGGAATCTTCAGTTCTTTTTGCTTTCTTACCTATTCCTCAATAACTTTTTGTTCATATGAACACATTTGTTGAGCCCTTCTGGTCAGACATCAAGTTATAGACGAGCTCAGTCTACTGGTTTTCACATAATGGGGTCTCCAAAGAAGGCTTCTGTAATCAAAGTGAGATTAAGGAAATTTGATTCCAGATTTGGGGGAGTAGGGCAGGCATGATTTATCAAACTTAGTTTCTACAAAACACCAGAGCTCTCTTGATTGCTCACATAATTCAATCTGTGAGTGGAACAAGTGAGGCTCAGACTGGCTGAGTGATCATTCCAGGGTCACACTGCTTCCTAGAAGATGAGCAGGAGTTTAAATCCACATTTTTGTGGTGTTGCTCTTTACCATTCATACCCTTTCAGGTCTTGGTGTTCCTTCAGACTGGCCTCGTGGCCGAAAAGCCGAAGCTTATTCTACTGTCCCCACAAATGGCTCTTAGCATGATTTTTACACTTTTTTGGAAAATGTGTTCTCTTCTGCAAGTTGTCAGAGCACTGAATGCAGCTTTTCAAATGATGTCAGTACCCAGTCAAAAGCACCTGGCAGAGGTCTGACAAGGTTTGGTTTTGGTTAAGGAAATAGAAATTTTGCTTTCTACTCCTCTATATTATTCTAGGGGCTTGTATGCTTTCAACAGGTAGTCTCTCTATTCTGTCTTCTCATTCTCTAAGCCTAGAATTTCCCAACAGCATGTTTTAAGGAATATTTATACTAGAATCAAAAACCCTATGTTCGAAAAGTATGCACCTATAATTGGAGTCTTTTGGGAAGCTGAAGCAGGAGGATCACAAGTTTGAGCCTATCCTGGGCAACTTATCAACTTAGTAAGGTCCTGTGTCCAAATTTAAAAAATAAAAAAGGGGCAGGGATGTAGGTCAGTATAAAGGCCTCAGGTTTAATGCCCAGTACCGACTGGGAAAAATAATGTGTGTTGGAATAGGTTTAGGAAATGCCTGACCAATTTGCTCTCTGTGAAAGCCTGAGAGAATGTTTTCTCTCCATGTGACTGTCCTTAGCCACACTCAACATCATCAATCACAACATCATCAATCACTTTCCTCTATGGCCCCATAATCTCCTTGATCAGAAAAATTGGGACACAACTGAGTTACAGGATGTTACAGTACAGGTTCTCCTATGTCCTGAGTCCTCACTGATCTTGAAAGGCTAGGGCCAAAATGTTGGCTGTCCTCTCAGCCCTTCTTTTTTGTCTAATTTTTGGTCTGAAAACTTAAGTTGTTCACCCTCCAGAAGGGAAGGTTAATGATATCATTACCCTATAACAGAGGCAGTTGAGCTTAACCTCACTATCTGTCTGAATATCAAACATCTTA
>NDGM011112700.1:0-12295 GCA_002564305.1 Octomys mimax
ATTTAGTACAGGGTCTACAGGATCTCACTACACAGATTGGACTGATAGTGATTCTCCTGTTTTTGGCCTCCCAAGCACTGGGATTACAGGTGTGCGCCATCATACCCAGTCTTAATTGCCATCTCAGCTCACCTGGGCGCTGGAGCTAGCCTGGCCAGAGACTGAACCCTAGTTCCTGTGTCTGCCTAAGCAGGCACTTTAATCTGCTGAGCTATCTGGCTGGCTCCTCTGTTTTAATTTTGATTGTGTACTTACTGTCCTTATTATGGGACATTTTCCTGCTCCTTTGCCTGCCTGATAAAATTTGATTGAATGTGAGACATAGTATATTATACTTTGTTGGGAGCTAGGTATTTTTTCAGTTTTGTAAATCTTAAATTGTGTTTTGGTTGCAGTAGAGTTCCTTGGAAGATGATCTTTTCTGGATTTTCATGATTTGTTAGGTGGGTTCAGAGAGTGGTTAGTCTAGGGCTGATCCCCTCTTGGAGGTGAGCCCCTCAGAGTACTCTTCCTGATGTTTCTTGCCCTGTGAGTTTTCCAAACCTGTTAGTAGGCTCCTTGTTCTGTTGGAACTCCAGGCATTGTTCCTCCATTCCTTTTACGAGGTCCCATCCCTGACCTTGGGTAGCTTCCTCACAAAGTTACTGATTAGAACAGTCTGAAACTGAGGAGAATTGCAAGGATCTAGCTTCTCTCAGTGCAACCTGTCACTCACTGGACCAGGTTAGGCATGTTCTAACTGCCTTTGTCTTCCTATGCCACCTCTGGTGCTCAGGGCATCTGCCATGCTTTGCTTGAGCTCCCACTTTCTAGGCCAGGGCCAGAAACTCTCAAGGAGCAATTGTAAATTCATGTTTCCCATCTCATGGTCTGAGGTCCAGTATCTTAAAACTGTTGTTTCATGTTTTGTTTAGCATGGTTATTTCAAAAGGGAGGTTAAATCCAGTCTCTAGTACCCTGTCTTGACCAAGAGGAGGACAAGAAGTAGGAAGAGCAGAAGGGGAGGAGGAATGCAAGAAGGTGAAGGAGGAGGAAGAAGAGAAAAAATAATAAATCCAGTTTTAACATTGTTTAATATTGAGAAGAAAATTCATGAAGTCAATTGTGCTGACCCAGAAATGTTCTGTGCAGATTTCCCCTCAGCAGGGCATTGTCTTTCTGCTGCAGTGAGTACTGCCAGCCTCTGGCTGTCACATCTGTAGGACTGCCCTGAGCTCTGCCCTTCCAACAGCCTCACTGGGATACTCAGAGTCCCCCAATTCACGGGCATGGTGACTCAGCCTTCCTCTATTTCACCTGATTGCTCCCCTTTCCTTTCAGGTGTTGATTTAAGAATCTTGCATCCCAAACTCTCTCAGCTCTGCTTCCAGAAAGCCCAGCCTGTGCTCCCACCTCATCAGTGGCCAGTGCAGTCCACATATCTATCCCCAAGGGCCTCTTCCCTGCCTACTCTTTTGAGGTCTTTGTTTTCAAAAACTGGAAGCTCAGCACTAGAATTTCCTTCTAGACGACCATCCAATTTTCAGTGCTGTGTATATATGTGCACATGATTCAGAAAATTCTGTTCTATTGGCAGAATATCCAGAGATTAATCCCCAAAATCTGTGTTGTAAAGTAAAAAGAACTGAAATGAGAAAAAGGGGCTAGACACACTGGGACATGCATTTTTTATTCATCTTACAATAGGGTAAATCATGTGGCCATTCACTGTACATATTTGGAAAGCTTTAAAGCAATCAGTACAACCACTATGGAAATCACTAGAGATTCCTCAGAAACCTAGGATTACAGGTTCCATTTCACCCAGCTATTCCCTTTTTGGTTATCTTCCCAGAAGAATTAAAACATCACACCACAGTGATATATGTGCACCCATGTTTATAGCAACACAATTTGTAATAGTCAAATCTTGGACACAACTCAAATGCCCATCAATTGAGAAATGGATAGAAAAGATATGGTATTTTTATACAATGGAATACTATTCAGCCATTATGAAGGATAAACATGATTTTTTTTTAAGTAAATGGATGCAACTGGAGACTGTACTCATAAGTGAAATAAATCAGACTCATGTGTGTAAACATCATATTGTCTCCCTGGTGTGAGAAGTTAAAAAAGTAAATAAGGTCTAAAATATACAATAAACATTGCGAAATGGGAATTGTTTAAAAAGAAAAAGGAACTGGGATGGGAGAAAGAGGAAAAGAAGGAAGAGAAAAAGGACAAAAATGTAAGTTAGCTATATTATTAATGTCTCATAGTCCAATGAAGAGGAAGGTTTGTGCTAATACTGATGGGAGAATTCTTTATTCCCATGTCTTGTACCGAGTAACTACTTTGAAGATGCTGCTGCTCAGTGTATTAGCTGTTGTTATTCTCCTACTATTTTGTTATGAACTTCCTTTTTAATTTTTTTGAACTTCCTTTTTTAATAAAATAAAAAAGCAATCATAATCCACCCATTTATTAAGTGTATATTCCAAATTCTGATATATTTCAGGAGCATCTTGGGAGCCGGTCTCTCTCAGAGACCACAGTGTGTAAGATCACCATTTCTTTTGAGCACTGCTTCTGTCAGCCTGCTGAGAAAACTTTCCCAACCAGGACTCAACATTGTCCTGCTGTTTACATGTGAAGGACCAGATTCATACAGGCCACAGGACCTGCATGAGCTGGGCCATGCACTGGCTCTGAAGTCCCTGTGAATGTCGAGTGCTGTGGGCAGTCAGCTTTCCTCTCTGCAGGCTGCCTGGGGAGCTCTATGGGCCCCACAGTGCTTACTGATTCCACAGATGGGCTCTCCAGTGCTTTTTCCTCTCAGGACCCACACAGGACAGCATGGTGACAACCTCAATGTTTTGTTTTAGTTTTTGCAATGCTGGGGATTGAATCCAGGGCCTTTATGCCAAGCTGTACCCCCAGATCTTTTTACATTTTGTGACAAGGTCTCACTGAATTCCCAACTGGATTTGAATTTGCCTTCACCTTCCAGAGTTCTGGGATTCTAGGTGGGCAACATCATGCCTGGCTTCTGCACGTATTCTCAGATAGTACGACATCACGTGCACAGGACACCAGGGTATGTGGAGGACAGAGGTGAGCCTTTTATTTGAATGCCCTGGTGATTTTGTGAAAGCCTTACAACCCACTGTGGAGGAGATTGCTTGATGCCTGTCTTATAGACAGGGAAACTCAGATGGTTCCAAGTTGTTAAGTAACTTGCCAGGGAGAAGCAAATTTGGGAATAGAAGACCAGGTCATTCTGACTCCACATTCAAAGCTTTTTCAACATCGTTGTGTCACTGGGTTCGCAGTAGGTTAAATGCAGTAATCTCTACAGTGCCTGGTAGAGTACTTGACCTATGGAAGACATTATGTAGGTGGTAGCCATTGATAATATCAGAAGGACCTTGGTGAAGCTGAGCCTCATTATAGGACTCAACATAAGTCGGGCACATTTCAAATGGGGAAGAGCAAAGAGCCCCTTCCCTGGCTGGCTGCTCCTTCTGGAGAGTTTGCTCCTCTCCTTCCTCACTATTTCCTCTTGGCAACTGCTGAGATGAGACAGAATCAGTGAGGACTGGTGACAAACTAGACTGACTTTTCAGAGCAGAGTCTGAGAAAGAATACCAACTGGATGCTGCTCTCATGAACTCTCACACTGGCTTGAACTTCCTGCCCCAAGCATGGACTCAGCAGAAGTGAGAGCTAGAAGTAGGCAGGCAGAGGTTCATGAATCTATCTTAGGCAACTGGCTGAGGTAAGAGTCACAGAGGCCGTGGCCTGTAGGGTCAGGCTTGGATTTGGAAGCATGAAACCCTCCTCCAGTGCTACCTCTGCCTCAGAAATTGGCTTCAGAGTTTCCATCTATGCTGGGTGTGGTGGTGCACACCTGTAATCTTAGCACCTGGGAGGCTGAAGCAGGAGGACTGCTGCAGGTTCAAGGCCAGCCTGCACTGCACAGCAAAATGCTGCAAAANAAAAAAAAAAAAAAAAAAAAAAAAAAGCACTTGTGAATTCCATGAATACTTTTGACTTACTTCAAAGATATCACCAATTTAGCTCATACTTGTAGATTAGCTATTCTGTGCCTGGGACAAAATATCCAACTTCCAGAACTTAAACAAGAGGCTTATTGTTTGCTCACGGTTTTAGAGCTCAGTCCATGGTCAGCTGGCTCCAAGGCAGAAATGGCACAGTGGAAAGGTCTGGCCGAGGAGCACTGCTGAAATCTTGGCAGCCAGCAAGGGAAGAGGGAGGGGCTAGGGACAAGAGCAGACCCTTCCATACCATGCCTGCCCCACCTCCTTGGAACAGGCTCCACCTCTTCACAGTACATTCTGCTATAAGCACTCTCTAATTAATCCACTGATGAATACAGTGCCCCCTGGAGCTACTCACCTTCTGGAGGCCACCCTTGAATGCCTGAGACTTTTGGGGGATACATTTAATCTGAACTATAATACCTGATAATTAATGAAGCAACTGATATAAGAACTGTAAGCCTCAAAGTTCCTACATGATGAATGAAACATGGGTAACCCTACATGCCCCTGCAGGGTTATTGGGGAAAATCAGATGGGTTAAAGCTTATCTTATACTTTCTTAATAGTAAAGAATTAAAGCTTAAGGGGTGCCACACACAATACAGGGATCCTTAGCGCTAAAGGGGAATACTACTTATGCCGTCATTTCTTGCTTCTGTTCCATCAGTCAGAAGCCCTGTACCATTACCCAGAGCCCCCAGTGCAGCTGCCAGCCAGCCAGGACTACCCTTCCTTCCCCTTGCTGCTGTGAGGTAAGAATCACCTGGCCACTGTTGCTCACCACAACAGCTTTGTCTGCACAACTAACCCACCTTCCAGGCCAAGCTGCACAAAACCAGTGCAAAGAGCTGCAGTACACTTTCTGTGCCCTCCACAGATTCTCTGTGGGCTCCGAGTGTGAAGGGCCTCTGTGGTTACGTCTGGGAGGAGGAAAGCCAGAGAGCAGAGAAGGGCACAGTGGAAGCCTCAGTTCATAAAGAGAAAGTCAGAAGGCACTGCCAACTCTTAGGTGCTGGAAAGAGAAATAGAAGTTTAAGTGCAAGACATAAAGTCATAGTTGAGAAGCTAATGGTCACTCAAGGAGGTGCGATATGGAAGGAGCTATGAGCAAGGTGCTTGACCACCAGAGAGGAGGTGAATGTCACAGCATCTACCACCGACACGGTCAGAGAGAATTTGACTATTGCAAGCTATGGAGGTGATTACTGGAAGAAGTATCTATCTAGAAAATGTTAAGGATTTTTTTCTGGAGAGTGGGACTAAAGGTGGAAAGAGACTGAGTATAAAGCACTGCTTTTTGTTATAAATTAATTTTTAATTAACTTTTAATTTTATGCAGCATACTTTGATACTATTTTGAAATATACAAATAAGTGAGAATTCCAGGCAGAGACATGACACAATCTATGCGTGAGTCTGGTGCTTCTGACATCCTGGCTCACCCCATTCCTTCATAGCAGTCCCCTGTATCCAACTGATTACTGACTTGGAGGCTGCGCTTTGCTGTCATCCCCCCATTGGCACTTACACAGCCCCCACCAGCCCCCTAGGATACCTCTTTCTGAAACTTATTCATTCTGTATTTTCTTCCCTCCTTCCACCAATATCTCGGAGAAACACTAATCATGGTTCCTACAGCCAGCTGGGGAAAGAAATAGCACAAAAGTAATTAAACAAAAATTTCCACAAGTGTCTGTAATGAATGTAATGCTGTAATTTCAAAGATCAGTACCATTATGATCCTTTCCAGGTTTAATATTTTTGCTAGCTCCCCACTGCTTACAGAATAAAATGCCTTCTACAGGACAAATCTCCTTGAATATTTCCTCCCTACCCTTTTGGTAGTGTATATTGTTTAGATCTTACATTTCTGCCAATAGCCCACATGCCTAAAGGTTTGGCTACCAGACTGTGGTTCAATCCCCGGTGCCGCCAAAAAAAAAAAAAAAAAAAAAGGTGCTATCTCGAGGTAGAGGAACTTCTAAGAGGCTGAGCATAGTGGAAGGAAGTTAGCTTACTGAGGATGTTGGGACCTCAGCTCCTTGTCTCTCATTTCCTGGAGGCCATGAGGTGAGCAGATTTCCTACTTCTGCAATAATGTGATGCCTCACCACAGGTCTAAAAGCAACAGGACCAGGCAATGTGGACGGTAATCTTCAAAACCATGAACCAAAACTATTATTCTTTATAAATTGGTTTTTCTTGGGAATTTTGTCACAGCAACTGATAGTTGACTAACATAGGTTTGTGCCCCAAGTGCTCAAATATTATAGCAGCCAAGCCCCTCTTATTTCCTGGCCAGCCCTTTAGCACCTCCTTTCCCAGGCCTTTTTCTTGAGACTCAGGATCTGCGGCTATTTTCTAAGGATGTCCTCTCCATCGTGTCTGCCTTATTTTGTAGGTTCAGCTCTGTAGTAGTCTAATCTGAAGCATCTGAATTCCCACAGCATACAGCAAACCATACTGTGTAAGCTCTGACAGTAGGCAAAGTTTGAGGTCTTGTCTGTTTCTCCACTATCTTACCCTACTACCAAGGCATCTAGCTGCTGCTTATAAAGAAACCACTACCCCAGTGCATACGGACTGAGTGATTGCATATTTTATCCCCAGCTGTCCTAGGAGAACATTCTCTCCCACATGTAGGTCATTCTCTGTCTCTCATCTCTATCTCCCATGGGTCTGGCCCGACTCCCTCAGTTCCTTCACCGGCTAGGGTCTGAGGAGTATAGGTCAGGAAGAAATGTGCTGGTCCACATAGCAGTGAGGCTGAATCTCTGACTTTCCCACATACTGGGCAGCAGAATGGCAGAGCTCCAGGCACGATCTGCAGAATTATGGGAGCAGAAGAACAACAAAACTCAGGGCTTGAGCGGCTCTTAGTTCATGGGCAAGACTTGCCTCACCCAGCACCTCTGCAGCCTTGAGCTGCACACAAGCGCACACCCAGCTTCTAGAAGTCACCGAGACAGGTTACAATAGAGCTGTGGCCAGGCGTGGCCTTCCTGGGGTGAAAGAAGCCAGGAAGTACTTCAGACAGCCCTGGGAGCCAACAACCAAATCTAGCCGGCTACTCCCTGCTACGGCTCAGGAGCCAAGGATATTTCTTACATTTTTAGGAGACTATGAAAATTTTTTTGTTGTTCAAAAATATACAACAGAGACTATCCATAGCCCACAAAGTCTAAAATATTTACTTGCTGGCTCTTTAAAGAAGTTTGTGGTCTCTTGTAATTTAGAAGATAAACATGACCCAAATGTAGCCTCCCCTGTGCGGTCATTTCCTGGCTAGGAGTTAGGGGATGCACGGAGCTCCAGCAGGGGCCCCGGGCTGCAGCCTCCAGCCACCACCTGCCTGCAGGACCATGTTGGGCCAGGAACTTTCAGCTGCTTTCTTTCTGTTTTTTTCACCTAATGTCTGCTGAATGAGGTCATCTTGGATCCCAGTCAGATCTGTAATTCTGCACATCTCTCATCTCTGCTTTGTTAACCTTCCTAATGTCCGCTCTATATATCTCACTTCCAGGAGGATCTTGGAATAGCTCCAGCTATCTATGATCAAGAAAGAAAGCCCTCAAGATCTGTCGAGAAGCCAGTCCAGACCTTTGACACTACTATCAGTGAGCTACAGAAAGAATGCCAGCGCTACCTTGCTGGATGCTTCCTATGAACAAAGAGACATGACTTTGAGGTGGAAGCTACTTTCTATTGGTGGTTCTTTTGTTCATTCCTGGTGTGCTCACAGTGTCCTGAAGGACTTGGCTTTGGATGGATCATGCTTGGGCATGCAGGTGTGGAGTGGCTTGGTGTCAGGCATATTCTAGGTCAGGAAGCATTGGGCTCCAAGGTGCAGAGCAGGCTGATTATGAGTTAGCAGTTTCCTGGGCACTGGGGAAAAGCAACACATTCCTGATGGGCTACAGGAGTGAGAGCTGGGAGGCTGGGAGTGATGACAGCTTAGGAGGAGGCAGAACTGCAAAGGGGAGAGGGCTGGGCCAAAGATGGACATTCTGCTCTATGACTCAGATGCTGACTCATAGCAAAGACCAACCCCTTTCCGGAAACCTGGATTGCAGCAAGCCCAGGCTCATATCTGTGTGTCAGACCAGCCCGGGTGCTCCCTTGGACACTTCCACTTGCCCTGCTGCATTTCCCAGCCTCCCTAAAGTCCTCAGGTCAATCTGGTCCTGGCACATAGAGCAACAGGCCAGCAATGCAGTGACCTACCATCCCCTGAGAAGCAACCCAGGGACTCAGGGTCCAGTCCTGGGAAGAGCTACTAGCAGCGCCTCATGGGAACTGAAAAAGAAAACAGGCTTTGTTGGCCAAGCCACCAAAATTTAGAAATGGATCTGTGATTGTGGCACACTTCAGCTGAGGGTTTCTCAGACTATGGTAAAGGACCAGTAGATGAGTACTTTTATACAATAAAAAGTTCTTTAAAAAACATAAAAAATAAAAAAGGATATCTATAATATAAACCTTCTAAATTATTCTATTGTCAGATATTATCAGATTGGTGGATGTTCTAAATCCTCACACTAGCCTTGTGCACTCTACGCTCTACTTCCTCACCCAGCTCTGCGTTACCCCAGATGGGCACCTCTTGCTTGTTTGCCCCAAAGAGAGGTACAGATTGCACATTTCAAAGCAAGTGTCCAGCAAGCAACTGGAGAACTGTAACAGAAGATCTAGAGGCAACATTAGTGACTATGATGGGATGTCAGGCTTTGCATTCTGTATACAATGTCACATCTAATTATGACAACCATGTAAAAATGGTACTTTTTCTGTCTTTTTAAAAATGTATTTAGTACAGGGTCTACAGGGTCTCACTACACAGATCAGACTTGTAGTGATCCTCCTGCTTTCAGCCTCCCAAGTGCTGGGATTACAGGTACGTGCAACACACCCAGTCTCAATCATTGTCTCAGCATGCCCTGGGGGTGGGGATGGCAAGGAATACTGGGGATTGAACCTAGTCCCTGCGCTCTGTCTAAGCAGGTGCTTTAATCCACTGAGCTATCTGGCCAGCCTATCATTTTTGAAAAATGTTGGTAAAATAAACATAACATAAAATTTATCTCATCATATCACCAGGGCAAGATGCCCCCAGGGCAACGGCTCTTATTAGTGGGAATGAGCTGGGCTCTGATTGGGCCAAAGTTGGTACCTGTCAGGCCAAACCAGGGAGCCCAAGGGACTGTGAGGGGGGGAAAGAAGGTGCTGAGACTGCACTAAAAGGTATAAAGAGACCCAGAGACTAAATGAGGTCATCGGGACCAGGAGATGCAGCTGAAAGACAACTGGCCAATAATTAGTGAAAGGTAAGAGTAATCTTTGGGTCAAGAGGTGATCCCAGATTACAAGACAAAGCTCTTCTGTAATTTCAGAACTTTGGGAGTATGAGTGGGAGGACCACAATTTCACACCCAAGCTAGGCAATTTAGCAAAACCCTGTCTCAAACTAAAAAATAAAAAGGGCTGGGGAGGCAGCTCAGTGCAAAGATCCTATGGTCCCACTCTCTTTCTGTCTCTCTCTCTGTCTCTGTCTCTCTCTGACACACACACACACACACACACACACACACACACACACACTGAAAGAAAAAAAAAGGGGAGAAAGAAAGAGCAGGATCCTGAACTCTGAACTTCTGGAACATGTTTACCAGGATGTCTGTGGTCACAAAAGTTGACACAGCTGTGGAAAGGCTGGTTTCCAGGAGCAACTCTAGACTTTCAGGAGACAGAGACAAGTTCACTTTGCTGCAGGACCCTGCCTAAGCTCAGGGAGACAGGAGGGCAGGTCTGGGCAAAGGGGAGCCGAGAACCTGGCCCAGTACCTAGGGCCACAGCTGGTGCCCACACCTTGGCACCCATCTTGGAGGCCCAGTATGACTGAGCTATTTCACTAGTCTATGAGGTGGGGGGCAGGGACAGGACAGGACAAGTCAATACTAGATTGATTTTAAGACAATAAATAAATGTAACATTTCCTGCTCACCTATTTGTGCATAAAAAATGTAGAAAGTGGGGGGTTCTTTCAAATTTGTCACCCAAATGACCTATTTCCCTTCAACTTTATTTCTATTGCAAAACTCTCCTTTTAGTCTAGAGACAAAAACATTATTTGGTTTTTCAGGACAAAGGCTCAGAAATACTCAGATGTTGTTTCTTTGTAAGGATTTCCCACCTCTCCCACAAGGCTGCACTCAGGTGTCCCCTCCTCAGTGTTCTTTGCCATCTGCCCACAAGAGGTGTGGTCCCTGCATGACCAGGCATATTCCAGGGTAAGGACCTCTCCTGCTGGGCTGAGTCTGTCCCCAGCTCCTGCTTATGTGTGGGGAATGCAAGGGCGGAAAGCACACTGCCCTGACCCTAACCTCAGAGGCTTCTAGGATGTTCTGAGTGAGGGAGCCAGAGGGGAAGGATCTACCAGGCCCCAAATTTCATTCAAATTTCTCTTCTCAGGCTCTGGTCCAGTCTTTTCTGAAGTACCAATGCTCATTAGCCTGAAGGTTTATTTTACATGCTAGGTTTCTCCATGACTCAGTTTCTGGCCCCCAACCAGGAAGCACTGTGTCAGAATTCCTGTGGAGGAGGCCTGAGTGCTGGGGCCTGACCTCCCTGTCTGCCCTGTGGGAGGCAGAAGGGTTGAAATCTTTCCTATGCTCTTAATGAAATCAAGATTCATCTGTGTGTGTGTGTGTGTGTGTGTGTGTGTGTGTGTGTGCGCGCGCACGTGCGCGCGGGTGTGTGCGTACCGCAAATAGGTTTGTCAATGCTGATTATAAAAATTTTAAACTAGACAAAAAAATGATGTGGCTGTAACAGCTAAATCTCTAACTTTTAAATATAGAAAGCAGGAAGCCAAATATCTGGTAATAGAGGCTGCATTCTGAATGGGTGGAGGCCAAGAAAAGTCAAGAGTCTAGAAAAATAGTGTTTTTTTACCAAGTAATATTTTGAGACAAAACTGAAGAGGAAATGTAAGACATCTGTTATGACACAGGTCTTTTCCAAATTCAGTCCTTTAGAAAGTCTCAGGAATTCTCAGGAAGAAAAAAGTTTCAATTCATGTAAAGATAATTTTAGAGTGTGAACACCAAGAGCCTGCAAAATATTATAAAGATATTAAAAAATTTGTAAAAGTATTGTAACTCCTAGAGGTTTACAGAAGATTCAGAATCATCAGATATCAGAACTCAGTTGCAATCTAGACATTTGAAAAAATGTAGTAACAGTTACTATGTGGGTACACAGTGTTATAAAAAATTCAAATAATACAGTTACAGCTTAAGTTCCCCAAAGCTTCTTTCTTACTCTGTGGCTTAATCTTTCCATTCTCTTAATAGTGTCTTCTGTAAAAAGTTTAAAAATTTTGATACAAGGGCCAACCAGATAGCACAGCGGATTAAAGCACCTGCTTAGGCTCAGGGATCAGGGTTCAATCCCTAGCATGCCATACGGGCTCCACCCCCAGGGCTTGCTGAGACAGCGCATGAGACTGGGTGTGGTGGCACATGCCTATAATCCCACCACTTGGGAGGCTGAACATAGGAGGCTACAAGTCCGATCTGTGTAGTGAGACCCTGTACTAAATACATTTAAAAAATGATAGTCTAATTTGAGAGTCTATTCCTTTAGGGATTATGCTTTTTTGTTTATAACTAATCGCTGGCTAACCCAAGATCACATTTTTTTTTCTTCTGCTTTCTTCTAGACATTTTGTACTTACAGGTTTTTACATAAAAATCTACGATCTCTTCTGAGTTGATTTTTTGTATGTTGCAACAGTAGATCCAAGTTATTTTGTGGGGAAGTATATAAATATACAACTGTCTAAATACCATTTGTTGAAATGCTGCTTTTCCATTGCATTCCTTTGCATCTTTGTCAATAATCAGGTGTTGGATATGTACGGGTCTGTTTCTATGCCCTTTATTCTGTTCTACTAACCTATCTGTCTTTATCCCAATACCTTTACTGTCACTTTATAATAGTTTTTGATATAAGGAAGTGTTAACGTTCAAACTTTGGGCCAGGGAGATTCTGGCAAGCGCAAGGGTCTGAGTTTAATCCCTGGTTCCACCAAAAAACAAAAATGTTCAAACTTTGTTCTTGTAGGGTTTTTTTTTTTTTTTTCCCGGAACTGGGGATTGAACTCAGGCCCTTGAGCTGGCCAGGCAAACATTTATTCTACTGAGCCATCTGCTCAGCACCCCTCCCCCCACTTTTTTTTTTTTTTT
>NDGM011112702.1:0-10518 GCA_002564305.1 Octomys mimax
TAAAGACTTCTCCAAATACAGCTTCTCTAACAGCAATGGAACACCCATATCTGACAAAACAAAGCAAAAACGAGGATATAAATAAAGGACTGGGGCTGGGGAGACAGCTCAGTAGAATAAGTGCTTGCCTGGCAAGTACAAAGGCCTGAGTTAAATCCCCAGTTCTGACAAAATAAATAAATAAAACCATTTTGTTGTAAAAAAATTATATATATATATATATGTATATGTATATACAAGATAGTTAGGATAGATATACAGCTACTTTCTCCTAGTTCAATAAGAAGAAATGTTTGTACTAATATTGTTTATACAACATATCATGTCTGCATCTTGTCCTCTGAATAACTACTATGAAGACAACAATATGCAAAGTATTAATTATTGTAACTGTCCTAACCTGTTTTGAAACTGTTTAATTGCTATTTTACCTTTTATGTCTTCTACGACATGCTAGAAAGGCATATAGTACATTTATATACTTTTATTTTTGGGCTAAAGTAGATATGCAGTATTTATTTAGTTTTCTTTTGCTATTAAGGATAAATTGACATAGGAGATAGCTCAGTAGAATAAGCGTTTGCCTGGTAAGAGCAAGGACCTGACTTCAAGGCGGCCCAGGTGGCCAAAACAAAACAAAACAAAAGAATAAATTGACTGCCGTGCTCTCCTGTAAACCAGGAAGGATTGTTTGTTTGTTTGTATTTAGTACAAGGTCCATAGGGTCTCACTATGTAGATTGGATTTGTAGTGATCCTCCTGTTTGGAGCCTCCCAAGTGCTGGGATTACAGGCGCCTGCCACCATGCCCAGTCTGAAGAAGGATTTCTTGAATCCATTGGTTAGTAGCTCAGCTGTATGTTAAATCTTTTCTATTGTGATTGTCCTTTGAGAATGGGTACAATCATCTTTGTAATCCACAGAGATCCCACTTTATAGTAGTTTGTACAAAATATTTCTATGAATTGCAAATTCTGAATTTTTCATTCTTAATATTTCATATTAAAAATAATCATGAAACCTACTTTGGTCTCAAAGTGAAATTCCCCTCCCAATTAATATAAATGCATAACCTTGAAATACAAAAATTTTCTACAAAATACCTGTTTCTGTAGTACATTCAACTTTATGGCATTAAAAGAAAAATATAATGCTATAATGCTACAGAAATATCATAATGTACACTATTTTTCCACTTTTAAAAATATTTTTATAGTGCTTAAAATATTTCACACTCATTAAAGTTATCAATATTTAATTGTCCTGACATTTGGGTCCATTCTGTAGTTGATCTTGGCTTTTATATTTATTCATAGCTTTTAAAATTCTAACAAGGAATATAATTTTTATTACTAATTAATTCTAACTAATTATTCTCTAATTTATTGTAATTACTAATACTATTTCCATATATTTTGATGATAAAGTGTATGTAAGTTGATTATAACATATTTTATTGTAAAATTATATAAACCAATAATAATATTATCTTGTAAGAATTTTAAATACAAATGAGTATTATATATTTTGTCAAAATCAAACATCTGGTATAAAAAATACAGCAACAAATTTATACAATCAAATCATTTTATTTTTTCAGCATTTTTAAAGTATAATTTAAAAAGTATATACATTTGTTATACATTTTTGTTTTAGGGGGTTGTTTGGTTTTCGTTTATTTGTTTCTTTGTTTTTATTTTTGTTTTTGTGTTTTTGGTATGAGGATCACACTCATCCCCAAATAAGCAAGCAGTCTTTTCTGGAGCCAGTGGAAACCCTTGCTTCCAGTTCACACAGGTCATGGTTTCCGTGTCACACCCAGTGTTCCGGTCCTCTGAGCTTCCTGAAGAACCCGAAGAGGCCTCCTCCCTTGCTGCTCTTTGGCATCTCAGCTGGCGCATAGTCCTGGACCACCACTGCAGCCCTGGCACGTGGGTGACTTCTGTATCGCAGGTCGTCTCCTACGTGCTATTCTTTCCGAGGGGCTTGAGCTGGAGGAGGAGGGCAGCAGCTGCCCAACTGGATTTCTGCCACACTTGTTTCCTGAAAGAGGAAGACAGCAGCTGTGAGGCAGTGCTGACTCCGTGTCAGGATCCTTATGCTCCTCACTGTCTTGTGAGTCTTCCTTCTCCTTGAAATCTTCACTGTGCTATTTTGCATCGTCCTCTTTGAATCAGGCAGTGTGGGGTCGTCGCGTGTTTCACTGATCCCAATTTGTTCAAGCTCCAAGTACCCCTTTTCAGTTCTCTGTGCTTCTTCATTGTTCTCCTTTTCTGTGCGCTCTTTGTCTTGCTCCTTTGATTCAGTTTGCAGGCCTCCTCTTGCTTCCCAGAGTATTTCTTTTGTTTGTCAGCTTCCTGACACTCATTTTCACTGCTGTCAATTTCCACCCTTTGCTCCTCCTTGTTGTCATCCTGGTCTTCACCTTTCTCTGAGGGTTCAGGACTGACAAGCTGAATTACAGACCACCCATCAAGGGACACCAGTGACCTTCTGAGTGGTAGATTCTTGGTGGTTTTATTTTTGGTTTGTTTTGTTTTGTTTTTCTGGTCATTTGCAGGAGTCGTCTAATGAGCTCCTGCACCTTCACTGTCTGTGTCAGTATCCTCGTTCTCTTCCGCATTAGTACTGGGTGTGCACGCCTGAGCTGGGTAGTCCTTTTTGTCACATTTCTTGCCCATGTACCTTCCTTGAGTTTGTCCATCTTCTGGTTCTTTGACAGGGGGATGTTGGTGACAGAAAAACCAACAATACATCCTTCACCGAAGCTTGTATCACGGTGATATTTACTATCTGTAAAGGATGTCTTGTTCTCTTGGAGGAAGGTGTGGGAGGCAGGGAGACCACCTCAAAGGGGGGAATCCATGGAACTGACTTTGAAATGGGACAGCTCTGAGTGGGAGCTGTCACTGCAGGGCCCTGGGGATGGCATGAAATTACTGGGCTATGCCTTCAGCCTTGGTCAAATCCTGAGGCTGAAAGATAAGCTTCCAATCTCACGTCCTGATGTAAGGAGATCAGAAATCTTTCAGGGTTTGCTTCTCTCTAGCCAAGAGAAATCGTCTGTGCTCTATGACCGTTGATTACCATGGTAATGTTGGAGCCAAGTCATAATAGAAGATGGAAAGACAAAAGAGAGGCAGGAGACAGGAGGTCAAGACTTTTCCCCTCTTGTCTATAATGGATGAATTCAAGGAACGAATGAAGAGAAATAATAGTCATGTGTCAATAAAAACTCTGATGATTTTTTTATGCAATGTAATGTCTTCAAGGGAAGTAATGACAATGAAGAAAGATGATAAAAATGGAAATATGTTGATGCTGAAAGTCCTATGTTGCCATCAAAAGATAGGAAAAAACATTTTTTTATTTTAAAGGGAAAAAATAAAAACAATACAAAATTTCAAAGTGTTTTAGGGTGAACTTTATTGTAGTTTAACATCAATAAAGTTCCTCAGTTTAGTTGACAGTAAAAAAACTCAAAAGAAGATAGTAATAATGGTTTCAAGTAATAATTGTTGACACATTGAAAATTGTTATCTTCAAAGTAGTTGTTCATATTGCTAGATATGCACATGAGAAATTGATCAAGACATATAAGCACAAAACTTTCTTTTGAATGAACTAATAAAAATTAGTAATATAACTATATTGTATATATAGTTATTTATTTACTTTTCATTTTTCCTTTTCCCTTTCTTCTTTACTCTTTTCCTACATATCAATTTCTCTTTCCTTTTGAATAGTTTCTTCCCATGTTTATAAAAACACTTTTCATACTGAAAATAAAATGATGCTATAATTTTAAATAATGAAGATTTAAGGCAGGCTTTCATAAAATGAAGAAGAGATTTCTAGAAAGAATAATAAAATATTAAAATTCATCCAGTTAGATACCAATCACTCTCTCTCTTTCTCTCTCTTTCTCTCTCTCCCTCTCTCAAAAGCCACAGACTGTCAATTCTAAGAGCTTATTTGGGGAGTTCATTAGTTCTTCTAGGTAGAGTATTGTGTCATCTGTGAATAATAATTTAAGTTATTCCTTTCCTCTATGTATAATTTTTATTTCATTATCTTACTTGATTACTCTAGCTAATGTTTCAAGTACTATGTTGAAAAGAGGTGGTCACTACAGGCATGCCCTGTACTTGCCATTTTCTTGATGTTAGAGGAAATGGTTTTAGTGTTTCCTCATTGCCCATTTAATCTGATAATTACTGTTGGTTTGTTGTAAAGAGCTTTAATCAAATTCAGGTATTATCCTTCTATACCTATTTTCTTCAGGGTGCTTATCACAAAGGGTGCTGGATTGTAACAGAAAATGTCTCCTCTTCGGCCAGTCTGCTGGTTGTCAAGGTAACAGTGTCACAGGTTCCTTTTACTTGTGTTTCTTAGAAAGGACTAGCCACTGTGATACATAGCTTTTCCCTATGATGCATATTGTAATAACCAATCAAGGACAGCCAAGTAATATACCTCTGTACATCCCCTTTGCAATTCATAAAATCCTCCCTCCCTGGGCCTTTGAGGCCTCACATTCTTTTCTTGAGTTCAGGGCTCATCAGTGTAAATAAATCCACCTCTGTATTCTAACTACTATTTCAGTGTTTCAGTTTGTTATTGCAGGATTATGTTAAAAGCATTATCTGTGTCTAGTGACCTGATCAAATACTTTTTGTCTTCTGTTTAGGTGATGTATTGCACTAATCGATTTACATATTTTGAACAATTTTTGCATCTCTGGGATGAAACCTACTTGATCATGATGTATGATTTTTTTTTATGTGCTACATTCTATTTCCTAATATCTTGTTGAGGATTTTTGCATCTGTGGATGGTAGGGAGATTGGCACGAAATTTTCATTTTTGGTGTGGTCTTTATCCAATATGAAAGTGAAATGAAGGGACACTTCACAGAGAAAGTACACAAATACATGAAGAACTCTTCAACAGGCCTGAATATATGAAAAGTCAAAAGAATTCAAAGCTAAGATTCCATTTCACTCCAGAACAAATGGCAGTTATCAAGAAATTAAAAACCACAAATGCTGGCAAGGTTTGTACTAATGTAAACTAGCACAACCATTGTGACAATCAGTTTAGAGGGACTGGTATTTAGCTCAATGGCACAACACATGCCTGGCAAGCATGAAGTACTGATTTTGATTCCTGAAACACCCCGCAAAAAAGATCAGTATAGAAATTTTTAAAGAAGTAAAATTAGATATTGCATTTGGTCAAGCTATCCCCCTTCTAATTATCTTCCCTAAAGAGATAAAGACATACTACAGTGAGATGTGCATATCATTGTTTATTGCAGCACAATGTATAATAGCTGAATTCTAGAAACTGTCTATATGCCCATCCACAGATAAATGAATAAAGAAAATGTATCTATATATAATGATACACTATTAAAAAGAATGACTTTTAGGAAATGGATGCACCTGGGAAATGTACTGTTGAGTGGAATAAAGCAGACCTACAAGTTTAAATAACATATAGTGTCTCTCATTTAAATAATGTAAAGTCTAAACAAAGAGAACAAGAAAGGATGGGTAGAAGGAGACAAAAGAATGGATCTCTTATTAATGGGAAGAGGGCTAAGAGACCAAGGTTGAGGGTGGAGAGGGAAAGGAACAGAAAATAAGTAGAATAATGACATTCCATGTTCAGAAACCTAACAACCTACTGAACTTAATCATTATGTCATAAGTCTGAGCTAAGATTAATAATATTGACAAGGATGAAATTTGGAAAATGAGAATTTGAGTAGAAGACAATTTGGGAGCACAGAAGGAGAAAGGGAAGAAGAAAGGGATTTTTTTTTCTGTACCAGGGATTGAACTGAGGTCCCTGTGCCTGCCAGGCAAAAAAGGGATTTTTTAAAATAAACAAATTAGGGACCAGGAAGATGGCTCATTAAAATAAAGCTTGTCTGGCAAGTGCAAGGGCCTGAGTTCAATCACGAGTTCTACAAAAAAAAAAAAAAAAAAGAATTAAAAATAAAAGTTAAAAAATAAAAACAAACAAATTCTATTTTGTATGTGTACACACTCCCCAAAATTATTGTGTATTTCATATACTGCAAGTATATAGTGTTTAAAAATTAACATTAAAAAACTCAGACTATACCTAAAAATCCTAAACAATGTAACTAAGAAATAGTATTTTGTTTTGGCTTTGTGAGAAGTTAACTGCATGAAAAAATTGTGGCCAGACATAAAATCCTCAAGCAGATATTTCTAATGTTTTGTATTCATAGGAGTTTACTAACATATACTAGGACTGCCAAGAACCTTGATTGTTAAAATAAAGTGGGCCTCTAGAAAAAAGAGGTTTTGAGAAATTGAGAGTAAAATCAAGATATTATATTGCCAGTGGATATGTGGATGACCTAGGGGAATGAAGAAAGAAACGCATATTTAGGACATGACTATACTACAACATCTATCAAATCAGAACTGAAGAAAAATAATTACAGCACAAGTAAAACATCTCTTACTATTTACATCTGCTTTCATCTTGGTTCATATGAAATTACTATCTCATTGAGAAATCTGGCTCTTGGATGACTACTCATTTAGGTAATCTCTCTGTGCCTGAAAGGATTTGAGATAATTATGAGCAATTGCCTTAAAATCATTTAATTCACATGTTTACTGCAACACAGTTTGTATTAGCCACATACAACCCAATGCATACAGCCCAATGCTCATCAAACAAAGAATGGATAATAAAGATGTGGTTTTTGTATACAATGGAGTACTACTCAGCCATAAAGAATAATAAACATGAGACATTTCTAGGTAAATGAATGCAACTTGATAACAAACTCTTAAGTAAAATAAATGAGACATATGTGTAAATATCACATTGTGTAAAAAACTAAAAGATCAAATAAGGACCATGATGAAATGGGAAGAAATTGTTCAAAAGGAAATGGGAACTATGTAAGATGGAAAAGGGAAAAGAAAGAAAATTATTTTAAAGTTAAAAAATGGAAAATAAAGCTTTGTAAATAGGAGAAAAAGAGATTTTTAAGGAATGAGAGGGGATTGGGACAAAAAGAAAAATCAAAATATGTCAAATATAGGTACAAATTACCTACAATGAATATGATCATTATGTGTGTCTCAAACATACAAATAACCTTAATTTTAAAGAGAAAAAAATCACTTAATGTATATGTTCAAGGACTGCAAATGGTGAATTATACCAAATTACTCCCATTTTAAATCTTCAAATCTAAAAGTCTAAACAAACTAAATTCCATTTCTTTCCCCTATCTCTGACTCTGTTATTTTTGTTATAGGCCTGCTGTCACATTTGTACAATGAGCTCTAAATTTCATGCCTGGCAAGCACAAGGTCCTGAGTTCAATCCCCGGTACCACCAAAAATAACAATAATAATAATTAATAATAATAATAACCTGAGGTGCAAGTCAAACATAGAGTATATGGACCATAGCTCAGACACCTTGACTTGGGAGCCCAAAGGGAATAAATAAACTTGATATAACATTTAAAAATGATGAATGTACAAGGTCATGGGTATAAAAAACCTTGATTCACACTATGCACATGAATTGAATGTTGTTCTTCACCCATTAAATATGTACAATTATTAAGTGCCCATTGAAACCAAAAGATAACAAACAAATTATATTTTTCAATTATTTTGTTTTTGTTTTCCTTTTTTTTTTTTCAGAACTAGGAATTGAACTCAGGCCTTTGTACTTGCCAGCAAAGTGCTTATTCTACTGAGCTATCTTTTTCCTTTTGAGACAGGGCTTCACTAAGCAGTTCAGGCTGGCCTTGAACTCAATACTTAGCCAAAACTGGCCTCAAACACCCAGCAATCTTCCTACCTCTCAGCCTCCCAAGTGCTGAGAGTGTGCCATCACTTAAGAAATTATGTTTTAAAATTGTCCTAGAAAGTGCTTAAGAACAAACTGTTTGGAAATAGTGAGTATGGAACATTTAAATTCAAAACCCTACTCAGGGTAATAGATCCCTCTATGTTTTTAAACATTAAAACCATAAACCAGACTTAGATTTTGGAAGACAATGACTATCCACATTAGCACACCAAGCATTAGTTGAGCTACCTCCCTTAGTTCTTCAAATATTTACTGACTAATAAACAGATTGTAATTCATACACTTATTGAATAAGGCATATGGGTTATATTTATCCAACATTACATATACAGAAATTAAGGCATGTTAAGTTTACATGATCTGTGTATGTCTCAGAGATACGATGAAAAGCTTTTATAAAATTCAGTTGAATATCTCGAAGCGTCTTTCTCACCACTAAGCATATTTCTACAGTTATTGAGCCCTTACATTTTATTTGCACATACTTACATTTCAGTCATCTTTCTTGTACATATTTTTATTCTGTGAACAGTTACTATTTTCTCTAGAAAGCCTTCTTTAAATTTGGAAATTTATAACACTATTTAAACACTGAATAGTAGTATTTGGTTTATGTGTGTGTCTGTATGTAGGTAATGAAAACAAGAGCCCCTCCCACTGTTAAGTATAGTAGAAACACAATGCATACATGTGGAATTAATTAATGAATTACATCCAGCAAACTATACTTATATAATACTCACTTTATTGTACCTCATGGTTTCAGTATCTGTCTTAGTTACTCTTCTGTCTTTACTGGGACAAATACCAGACACTCAAAATAAGGAAAGGAAAGGTTTATGTAGTTCACAGTTACTGGAGGTTTCAAGACACTGCTCCCACTCTACAGGGTCTGGAGGAAAGGTGGGGGCACTACCGTGTCCAGGATGACCCTCTCCACATCTTCAAGGGAGTCTGCTGGCTTGGGGAGCACCGTGAGCTGTCAGTTTAAAGGTTCGCACCTCTCTGGCCCCACTCCTGGATCTCTGCCCTGGTCCTGTGGCCCAGCCCCTCAAGCCACTCACTGTTCCTTAAGCTGCATCTGCCTTATGACTTACATGATGCTTTAGGGGGACAACTAGATACAAATCATAACAGTATCCTAAGTGTCACAAAAGATCTTAAAGAATGAAACATTTTATGAAAGAAAATAAAACATAAAGTGGAACTGAGTCATAAGTTTCTTCAAAGGAGTCTCTTATATGAGGTAACTAATAAGATAAATACATAAACATGGTTTTAAGTTTTAAAGTGAGTTTGTTTTTAATATCACATTTTTCTCTTTTTTGTGGAATCTTTTGTGATATGACTTGAAAAACTTATTTTACCTGTGAGTTTCTTAAAGTATAAATGAAGGGATTCTGTAAAGGGGCAATTAAGGAATGTAGCAATGCTACTTTTCAGATACAGTCACTCTAAGGAAGATATGTTCTATAATATTAAATACATAGTTACAATAGATCATAATGACAGTAATTATATAAGAAGTGTAGTGGTGGATACATTGTGTCAAGTTGGCTGAATCACCTGGGGGGTTCCACACCATGGGAGATGGGGACCCAGCCCTGCAGGGTGAGGAGAGCCCATCCTAGGGCCAATCTATGTCAGGGAAGACACACCCCACAATAACCCAGCACAAAAAGAGGATATAAAAGGGTTGAGGAAAGATTCCATGTTCCACTTCCTCAGAAGAACTTAACTCTTCACAGTCAGCTTGGAATTTATCTCCTGGCTACCAGCTCAGACTCTTTGGCCTCTGGCTTGAATCCTTCATCTTTCCATTAGACTCTTTAACTTCTGTCACAGATTCTTCAGCCTTCCATTGCAGACCCAATGGCCAACAGATAGAGACTGGCACGGAATCACTGCAGTGAGCTTCAGACCTTGGGACCAGTCTCAAGTATAGAGACACCCTCTGCACATTTCTTCATCCAACGCAGTGGCTGATACATTCTTTGTATTATATCTGTTCCACTAATAAAACTCTGACTAATTCAAGAAGTAAAAATCAGGTATCTATTATCTTTTGCTATGCAGGAGGTATTTTATAATGGCCTAATGATCCAACATTAAGAGAGAATCACTAACATCATGGTGACTGTGTCACTATGCCAAGACAAAAGACATCATTTCAGGAAAATTTGTTGCTGTGCAGGATATTTGCATGATTTCACAATAAAATGAACAAATGCATTGAAAGAACAGAAGTGCAGCTGGAGTCTCATATCCAAAGGAGGAAAAGTGATTAAGAATCCAGTTTCTCGGGAGTTGAGCATGACGTGTAACTGTTCACAATGCTTGGCTGATGCAGTGGTTTGTAGATGGTCACACAGAAGTAGTGGGACATAGCAGACAGGACACAAAACTTTGTAACTCCCAGTACAATGACAAAAAGTAACTGAGGTGCACAACTATTATGAGGAATGATTTTGTCTCCAGTTTCAATGGTTTCCAAGAATCTGGGAATTCATATCATTGTAGTTATGATTTCCAAAATGAGATATTTGAAGAAGAAATACATTGGAATCTTTAGGTGTACAGCAATTAACCACTAGGAAAAATGTATGCAATGTGTTAATTATTGAAACTGTCTTAC
>NDGM011112716.1:0-11110 GCA_002564305.1 Octomys mimax
GCTGGAGACAGTGGAGAACTACAAGATGGACCATCCATCATTCAGTGAAGGCGATGCTATGTTTACTGAAATTGGTATGCTGCATGGTTTTAATTCCAGATAATATTTAAGCTGCCCTTATGGATAAACAGATTATACTTGTCCAGGCAAGAAAAGAAATAGCAGTTTAAGTAGAGTATTACAAGCATCTGTAGCAAAGGAGAAATTTCCTAGGATGCTCGGGAATGACATTACTCTCCTAGTACAATGTAGAGTGCCCTGAGGGTTTGAGTGGGCTGCGCAGACCAATAGCAAAGGGTCTTTTAAGACCATAGCACTGATGCTTGAGTGTCAGGAACCTGTGACTTAAATTAATGAGGAACTGGAACCCAAAATAATCCAGAATAAAAGTGTACTAAGCCATAACACAAAACCTGGGAGAAAAGATCACATCATTTAGCAATGAGCTTGAGTTACAAAAGAAAAAAAAGCCCTCTAAACTGTTGCAGATGTTCCGGATCTAATGGTAATTCTGTGGAAAATGCTGTATGTTGAATCACTGGAGCATATTGATATTTAGAGACATCCCCGAAAGCTAT
Source organism: Octomys mimax (assembly GCA_002564305.1). Taxonomy (NCBI): domain Eukaryota; kingdom Metazoa; phylum Chordata; class Mammalia; order Rodentia; family Octodontidae; genus Octomys; species Octomys mimax. The sequence continues at coordinate 579 of NDGM011112716.1, forward strand.
GCCTTACGGCAACAACAACAAAAAACCTAAAGTTAATACGGGTGTTTATACAGATTTCAAATGTAGAAATAAACATGTGTACGTTTTTCTAAAATAAAACGTTAAGTCATTCTTAAAGATGGAGTAGGCAGGGCAGGAGGAAAACTCAACTGAAGAGGCACAAAAATCAGGGAAGGGACTAGTGCCTCTCACATCTCCTGGACACACAGCTAAACTGGTTATCCAGGAAAAGTGACAGCTGAAAGGGAGTGGCCATGAATACCAGTACATGAGCTGCAGCTGGTGACAAGCACTTATGAAACAGGGCAGTAGCAGTGTGGGAGATTCGGGGTCAGGCAGGCCTGAGTTCCAATGCCCGTTATGGGGTCTGGTACGCATTTCTTAACCGCCCCATAACTCCTTTCAGTCTGCAAAATCCAGATAACAAACATTTACTTTAAAGGCTAGGACTAGAAAGAGAACAGGAAAAGTGCTTGCTGGGTGGTAAATGGTAATTCTTCAATAAAAAACCTTCTATTAACATCCTACTGTGTGCCTACCAATTTGATTCTGCTTTTTTAATCCTTGGAAGACTTCGGAGATGCCTTTTGTTTAGCAAGATTACCAGGGAGCCTTTCAAAGCTTCCAGCTCTTGCTTCTCTTCCCGTTCCCCTCCCGCTTCTTCTACTCTACTAGTTAAGAATTGAAAGTTAACAAAATCCTTTTAAAATAATACCGTGTGCCTGGGGAGCCCGCTGACACCTTCACACTTGCGTGCGATCCTGCCCGGCTTTCAGAAGCTTGTAAGTTCTCCTGGAATTGGAGAAAAAAGCAAGGAGAGTAAACCCAGTAGGACATTCAGTCTGCTAAAGATAAGCAGTCAGAGGGAAAGAAAGATAAGGAGAGGAAAAGAGAGGGCGGGAAGGCCGAACTATAGATCACAGCTCTCATGTGACACACAGCCTTGGAAGGGTCCTTGTCCCTGACAATCTCTAAGCTGACACTTCAATTCAAATTACCAAACTTGCGCCAGAGTCAGATTCCTCCCTTTTATTCCTGTCTCACAAACAAGCTCGGGCTGGTGAGCTTCACTTTAAAATTCCATGCACAAAAAACAGGAAAGATAATGACAGGCGATGTGTGCAGGGCTACCCTATTTGCATTCCATCTTAATTTCCGAGAAAAAAAAAATCTTTTTCACTTCCCCACTTTCTGGCCTTTTAAGGAGGCAACCCCAAACTTCTCCACCCCTACTCCGCAATAAAAAATGTCATTATTTTTAAAAACTCGCTCTGTGCTCTTCCTGCCCGGCCAGTGCTAAGGAGGCCGGCGCCTCTCCGCTCCCCAGAGCCTCAGCTTTCACCCCACCTCTGGCGGCGAGGAAAAGGCCGACCTCCCCCTCCCGGCGTGTCACGGGTTGCTGAGCCGAGGGGGGCCGCGCGGCCAAGTTTGCATTCTGGGATTCCCAGGCCTCCAGGTCGGGCCACTGGGAGGTCCACGGGGGTACATGCCACGCATAGTTTCCCTCTCTGGGATCAGCGCTGCACATCTGGGTCAGCCGGATGCCGCGCCAACAGCGCCTCGACGCCCCAGCAGCTGGACACGTTCACAGCCGGGGCCTCACGTGCTGAAGGGTCCTCGGCCGCTTCCGCGCGCAGACTCCGGCAGCCCCTCGCCCGAGCGCGGAGGGAAGGCAGCCGCGAGCGCGCGGGGCGCACACCGCGGGCCACACCTGCGCGGCTACTTTTAGGCGAATCGTAAACCTGGACTTACGCCGAGGCCGGACGTCCAGAGTGGCAAACACGCCACATCTAGCTAAAAAAACTCCGTCCTTCTTCACAAGCAAGGGGGGAGAGAAAGCTTGGGAAGCCCAAGCTCAGCGTTAACATGCAGCTTTCGTCCACAACGCTGGCCGCACCTGGGAGCTCCCCAGCAGAGCTCCGCCGCGGCTTGTGCGCCTGCGCGCGCATGGTGGCTCCGCCCTTGCGTCGGGGACGTAAGCGTGCGCGGGGACGTGAGCGTGCGCGGGGGACGCGCCGCGCATGCGCCGTCCTTGCGGAGCCGGCTTGCTCCGTGTTGGTGGTTGGAGTCCGGGAAAGGTCCCAGATCCTCGCGGCGTCCACCGCGTCAGTTCAGCGCGCCGCGCCGGGAGCCTGAGAGCGGCCGGGGTCAGAGTAAGTGCTGCCGTGGGCTGTGCGCGTCCGAGCGGGAGTGTTCCCCTCCCTCCGGCGGGTGCGCCGCTCGCCGTCGCGCCCCTCCCCGGCGCCGGCCGCCTCCCGCGCGCCCTCCCCGCCCCCTCGCGGCTGAGCCCCTCCGGTCCGCCCCTCAGCGGGCCGCTCGAGACCCCGACGCGGCCATGAAGCTCGTGCGGAAGGACATAGAGAAGGACAACGCGGGCCAGGTGACGCTGGTCCCCGAGGAGCCCGAGGACATGTGGCACACCTACAACCTGGTGCAGGTGGGGGACAGCCTGCGCGCCTCCACCATCCGCAAGGTGCAGACCGAGTCGTCCACGGGCAGCGTGGGCAGCAACCGCGTGCGCACCACGCTCACGCTGTGCGTGGAGGCCATCGACTTCGACTCCCAGGCCTGCCAGCTGAGGGTCAAGGGCACCAACATCCAGGAGAACGAGTACGTGAAGATGGGCGCCTACCACACCATCGAGCTGGAGCCCAACCGCCAGTTCACGCTGGCCAAGAAGCAGTGGGACAGCGTGGTCCTGGAGCGCATCGAGCAGGCCTGCGACCCGGCCTGGAGCGCCGACGTGGCGGCCGTGGTCATGCAGGAGGGCCTCGCCCACGTCTGCCTGGTCACCCCCAGCATGACCCTCACGCGCGCCAAGGTGGAGGTGAACATCCCCCGCAAACGGAGGGGCAACTGCTCGCAGCACGACCGCGCCCTGGAGCGCTTCTACGAGCAGGTGGCCCAAGCCATCCAGCGCCACATCAACTTCGAGGTGGTGAAGTGCGTGCTGGTGGCCAGCCCAGGGTTCGTGCGGGAGCAGTTCTGCGACTACATGTTTCAGCAGGCGGTGAAGACGGACAACAAGGTCCTCCTGGAAAATCGGTCCAAATTCCTTCAGGTAAAGGGAGTTTTTACTCGAGGATCATTGAGAATGGTTGGAGGGATGAATGCTCTAAGCTGCGCCTTACATTTTAGCTTTGGGGAAAGTAAGAGAAGAAACAGCTGGGATTGTAGATGCGGTAACAACAGAAGAATGGTGTTTGTAGCACTTCCATGTAGTAAACTGCAAAGTCCTTAAATGTGTTCAGTCTTGTTCAGGTTTTTGGCCTGAAGTCGTTGTGGGCTGCTTTGTGGATGCTCTCAGAGATTGTTTTGTCTTTTATAATTGTGATTCTAGGTACACGCTTCCTCTGGACACAAGTACTCCCTGAAGGAGGCCCTTTGTGACCCTGCTGTAGCTAGCCGTCTTTCAGACACTAAAGCTGCCGGGGAAGTGAAAGCCTTAGATGACTTCTATAAAATGTTACAGCACGAACCTGACCGGGCCTTCTATGGACTCAAGCAGGTGGAGAAGGCCAACGAAGCCATGGCGATCGACACATTGCTCATCAGCGACGAGCTCTTCAGGCACCAGGACGTGGCCACACGGAGCCGCTATGTGAGGCTGGTGGACAGTGTGAAGGAGAATGCGGGCACGGTCAGGATTTTCTCCAGTCTCCACGTATCCGGGGAGCAGCTCAGCCAGCTGACAGGAGTAGCTGCCATTCTCCGCTTCCCTGTCCCTGACCTTTCTGACCAAGAGGATGATTCTAGTTCTGAAGAGGATTAGGGATCAATGCTGGAGACCACCTGCGTGTGACTTCCTCACCATGACAAGCTCAAGAGTGGCAGTTTTAGGTGCCTGCTGGGAGTGTTCATGTGTTGGTAGCACTTGACGTTTCATGGCTTGCAGAACATGTACTCAACAATAAACGAAAAGGAAGTAATTCCCACGTGCTGCTGCTCTCTTACTGATTAGAATAATTTTCATTTGTAGTACTTAAAATTTTGTGTGTTTAATAAAAATACTTAGGCTTGGGTTGGGTCATCAGATCCCGTATTTTGTGTTTTGAGGCGGTATTCCTAAGAAAAAACTTATTCTCACATTATCCCAAGTTTATATTATTTATAACAGTGTTCTTTCATTTCATGTAACTATCCCTTGTCTCCTTCCATATACACTACCAGGTTTTTTTTTAATGTTTTTTAATTTATGTATTTGGTACAGGTCTCACTACACAGCTCAGAGTCATAGTGATCCTCCTGTTTTCGGCCTCCCCAGCACTGGGATTGCGGGTGTGTGCCCCCACACCAGGACTCAATTGCCCAGACTGGATCGCTGGCTCGGCATACCCCCAAGGTGACCGGTGCAGCATGCAGATGAGCCCTGGTCCCTGCGCTTGCCAAAGCAGGGCCTTTAGTCTACTGAGCTGTCTCGCTGACCCTAGTTTTTATTTCAGATTTTAATGTATTTTCTATTTTAAATGATAATCAGTAAACTTCAAAATAAGTTTGTGTTTTTCTCTTTAATTTTTGTCTGATACAGGGTCTTGCTATGCAGACTTACAGTGACTCCTGTCTCAGCCTCCCGATTGCTGGTGTGCACAACCATGCCAGTTCTGGGGCCAGCGCAGCGCATATTTGGAGCTGGCAAGGCATGCAGTACTGGGGACTGAACTCGGGACCTTGTACTTGCCAGGCAGGCGCTTGTGCTGCTGAGTTATCTCCCTAGCCCTAGTGTTTTTCTTAAAGGATTTGTTAAACTAGACATGTGAAAATACTATTTTTTGTTGCTCAAACCATATTCACTTTAGAGAACTGCTTTATTTTGAAATAGTAGAGCTTTAATTTACTAGACATTCTCAAGATAATCGCTGAGGCCTCTTTAAAGTGAGCTAAAGGATGGGGCTTGTTTTGTACGTGGCTAATTAGTGGCAAAGCTTGAAGCAGTCTGCTGTCTGAATTTTCAGTTTGCATTGAAACAGTGCCATACTGTTTTTAAAAATGCATATATTTTGGCTTGTTCAAGTAATGCTTAATTTTGTTTTATGTTTGTAGTCTGTGCTTTCACGTTCTGTGCTATTTTAGTGTAAGAGTATTCAAAAAAATTTGATTAAGTTGTTATATAATAGTTATACTCCAGTACTCTTTTGGTTTGTTTCGGTTTTCCAAGACAAGGTCTCCACGTGCAGTTCAGACTTGTGTTAAAACGCCCCCTCCATATCCCACGCTAGCCTCCGCTTCGCCGTGATCCTCCTGGCTCAGCCTCCCCACTGTCGGTATTACAGGTGTGCACCATCACACCTAGCTTTTAAATGTTTCTGCTTTTAATTTGTTTTGGGGATGGAATTGCATCTTGACCTTTTACAAACCTCAGCTTATCAAAATAGGGGTCTTAGTGTGACATTAATTTGTAAGTATTCGATCACTGATGTCTACCTCAGGGATACTAAGTAAACTCTTTGTTTGTATTTTATGTGTAGTCTTTCTTAGTATGGTAGGTTTGGGATTATTGTTAAACTTCCTAAGTAGTCTGACACTTTCTGATGTTGAAGGCTACACTTTAAAATCATATATTTATATTTTTCTATATCCACTAAAACGCAGATTGTCATTTCACTATAATCCCATGAATATAGAACCCTAAATATATTAAAAATAGTTCACTAAATAATTTAAGAACATAGAAAAAATAAACTTATTTAAGTTAAAATCTAATTGTAGTAAATTGTATGAATTTAATTTTTAAGCATCTGTTGTCACAATCAGTACAGTACTAAAATTATTATTTTGTACCAGGGATTGAACTCAGAACCGTGTGCTTGCCAGGGAAGTGCTTATTCTACTGAGCCATCTCCCCGCCCAAATTAACTCTTAATAAATAGAACTAATCCACTTTAGGCCAGAGGTTCTTGAATTGGACAGCCTATTAGCTTTGCTTTGGGAGTTCTTAAACAGCATCCAAACTTAATGTTTTCCTGGAAATGGTGCTTTTTGTTTATTTGCTTTGTTTTTTAACAGATACCTAGGTGTCCAGTAGATACCTAGGCTAACAACTACTGGTTGAAATCTTTCTGTTAAATTTGAGGTCTGTCATCCAGCGCCTTCTGGAGAAGTAGCTGGACCCAGGGCACTCCTGAGTGAGAGCCTGCCTGTACCAACATCTCCGTGGGACTGCTGTGCATAATAAAATGGGATCCCGACAGGCAGTAGCTGGTGTTTCTGTGGCGGGACATTTGGCTGGGGCCATCAGCCGTAGGGGAAAATACATCTGCGTTTTAAGAACGCTTCCAATAGAGACTTTATGGATGTGAACTATTTAATTTAAAAAACTTGTATTCCTGTTTTTAAAAAGCCAACTTTATATCATTATCAAGCATATATTTCTTATTAGTTCATAAGAAGAAATAGCAACATAATAAAAGGAAACAAATTCTAGTAGCTTTTGGATTTTTTTTTTTTTTTTTTTNACTTAAAAATGAACCATAAATGTTTGGAAATCACAAGTTGTAGTGTCAGCTGCTGTGCCTTAGCATTAAGGAACGTGTGTGGAGGGTCATTGGCAGTGGTGTCTTAGCCTTCTCGACTGCTGTGAATGTCCATTTCTCTCAGGTGCTTGCTATAAAGGTTTGCGACCTCCCCCAACTCAAGAGGCATGCAAATCATTTTACTATGAATACGGTACATCTCAAATTAGATTTTGCTATTCAGTCTAATGTGTATGTTAAACATCTTGCTAGTTTTATGACTGAATTTCACTTTCTTTGCCCCTTTATAAGCAAGTTGAATCTTCTCTCAGATGTCATTTAATTTTCTTTTATCTCTTAAATTTGTAACAGGTTTTAGTTATTTAGTCCTTAGGACTAAGTCAACTTTAAATTATCCTTAATAGTGACCCACCAAGACTGCTACTCATGTGTTTGGGAACTCAAATTCTTGCTAAAAAATAAGCAAAGAGTTCAAGCAGTACATTTACAAATCATAATAAAAATCTTTTCAGTTGGGAAAGGATTATTGTGTTTTTACATCATGAATTTCCATGGAAATAAGCCTGGTTGTTTATGTTCTGTATCAGAATGTCAAATTACATACCACGTATGCTGATTCTGAGCATTTAAGGGAAGAGCCTTTTTGCCTAAGAGTGGAGCTTAGGTACTGAGCGTCCATATTTATTGTATCTGCCCTTGCGAGTGAAGATGTCATCCATTTGAGGGCTCTCTACTTTGAACTGGTTACTGTGCTGCGCTTAAGAAGTAGACATGAAAGCAAATCACTGTTAAAGTAATCTGTAAAAACTAAGCAGCACAATATAGAAACAATATAGAACAGGTTCACTTTCAGGAGGAACTTTGTATGGTATGAGCCAGTAAATTTATCTGAAAATGTGAAGCATGGAGAAATGACACGGGAGGACAGGGAGGGTGGCTGAGCAGTCACCTAAGAGGCTCGGCATGTTGGACACTTGGGTTTGCCCGTCACAAGAGACGGTCGCATTAGCCAAGCAGGGGATGGTGTAATCACTCACATTTCAGGCTAGCCATGCGGGCCTGGCCAAGATATTCAGTACTCAGAGGCTGAGGCAGGAAGGTTACTACAAGTTGGAGGACAGACGGGGTTACAAAATGAGTGCAAAGCCATGCTGAACTGCATAGTGAAGCCCTGTCTCAGAAAAAAATAGCATTTCACAAATTAATTGTTCAGTTACATCAAGGGTGGATTAAAAGAGGCAGGAAGAATACTTAAAATGTGTATCACAAAAATGAGAGAAAAAGTAATAACCATTACAGAGGCAGTGACAATATTCTTGGGATGAAAAAAAAGAAAGGTCCTTAGGCGATATTAAGAGACGATGAAAATGATTCAGGCTACAGAATTTTGGTCATTGAAAGTAAAGTCCAAAGGTAAATTTCAGATTTCTTTCTTGAGCAGTAGGAGGTGATGGTGCAGTTCCTGTAATGCAGGAGGAGAAGCTGGTTTGGAAGGAAAGCAAGTTTTATGGGATATCTGGCATGTCTCTTGACCAGATTTCTACACTTTCTTACTATAGTCAAGATTTTGCTCAGATACCATGTTTTAGATCTTCCTAGACCAGCTATTTAAAAAGTAGAACTTTAAAAATATGTGCTGCAGAGTTGTGATTATTATTTTTTTTAAAGGGGGGATCCTCATCGGGCGAAAGGTAGCGAGTTGCCGTCCATCTGAGCTGTGGGCTGCCTGGCTGTGCTCTGCCCAGCGGGCACCTTTGTCTTCCCTCTCAGTCCCTCTCTTCACCTGCAGAACCACATGGGTTAGAGTTGTGTTGGGCATTTTTCAAATTTTATTTTCATTTTTAGATGTGATATATTTGGTTTTAAAAATGTATTCTAATCAACCTGCAATTTTGTTGACACAGTTGTCAGTAAATGAGTAGTAGTGAGGAACACATAAAGTGAGCCATTAGAAGATAAAAAGAACCATCATCCTAACTTAGGAGAAAGTGTGGGGATCTGGATTACCAGTCTTCCTTTAAATTTCATTGTCTCTTAGAATTGCCCACATTAAAACTCTGTTCTTTAGAATGCTAGTTTAATGAAAATGTCTGCTTTCTATAATGTCAGAATATTAGAGAACTTACTCTGATCTGGGTAACATGGTTGGGCCAAAACTCCCAGGGCGACACCACTGGCCTGCCCCGCGCGGGGACAGCCTGTCACCGCAGTAGAGCCTGTGCTTCAGGGCTAGGTCCCGTGGTGAAGGCTTTCAGTGCAGGGTCTAATTCTTCCAGAAGCCTTGGGAGAAAAATTTTATCATTACTGCTTTCAGCTGAGATTGCTAAAATTTCAAAAGGTTAATTTGTCTAAAACCGGCAAGAGTGCTGGTTCCATTTCACAGTTTTCTGTTGGAAATAAGTATGTGCCCAGAAGTAAAGAAAAATATTTGATAACTGTACAATCAGGCAAAATGTCATTTATAGGATCTTATTTACCATTGTTATTTGTCTCTTGTGACAAATCAGGCACTAAGTCCAGTGATAGTGTGTATAGCATACAGCATTAGGAAAACTAGAGAAAATGCATATGAAAGCAAGTCTTACGGGCTGTTACTCTATTTTTTATGCCTAGTTTTAACAAGATTTTTGTTTCAATTTTAATTGATTTTTTATTTTCAAGAGATGAAAATAAAAGTCCCTTGGGCTGGGGAGCTGGCTCAGTGGAATAAGCGCTTCCTCGCAAGGCAAGCGCAGGGGCCTGAGTTCAATCCCTGGTTCCAAAAAAAACCAACAAAGGTGGTAACAGTTTCGGAACAGGTTAGTAGGAGAGTTCCAATGATACACTGTGTTTACTGTCTACATAGTTACTCAGAGGACAAGAATAGGCATTTCATTGTCCAAACAATATTAGCGCTAACCTTGCTTTTCAGTGAGCTAAGAAAAACTAGCTGTGCAGCCATCTTAACTATTTTGTGTATAAATATATTTTTCCTTTTTCCCTTTCCCCCTTCACAGTTTGTCCTTCCTTTTGAGCAGTTTCTTTCCAGTTTACAATATCTCTTGTACACGCTGGATCTTACTTGTTCAGTTTCTCACACTAGTTTACGTAAGTGGATGGATGTCACTTAGGGGTACAGTCTCAAGTTACCCCACTCACCTAAAATGGGTGTGGTATTCAACCAGCCTTTACTGAGTTCTTGGATACTCTTTGGTATGCAAAGATAAGTTATGAGGCTGTTTCCTTTTCACCAGCCAGCAGGGTAGACACGGGGGAGAGGTGACCACAGGTGGCCCAGCTGACCAAAGTAATAGCTGTTTGAAGACAGCCCTCACTCAGGTGGATCCTGAAGCCACATCAGAAGAAAAGAGCACAGGATTTACTGTATTTCTCTGGGTCCTGTGGGTGCTACTGTGGCATAATAACTGATTATTTTGGGAAGAGATTAAATTAGATTTAGCATATTGTTAAAGGAAGTGCCATGTCTTTCAAAATTGTATCCACCCAGAATTATTCTCAGTGCTAGAGAGTGAACCCAGACCTTGCCCTAGCAGACAAGCGCTCTCCCACTGAGCTACATGCCCAGCCCTCTAGGCAAAGTTACCAAAAGGGGTGGTTCTGAAGAGGTGAGGCACCTATCCCATTTGTCATGGCAGTCCCAGATAACCAGTTTTTACTATAGCGTAGTATTTAAAAAAAACAAAAAACAAAAAAACCCTCAGTGGTTGAAATTTGAATTCTTATAAAGATCCAACAGATTTTAGTTATAAATTTTATTCAGCAGTAGGAGGTCTTTCTGAGTTCAAGTCTAAGTTCCAGAAGTTTCATGTCTGGAATTTTTCATCAAGTCCTCATGTAAACACTGACTAAAACTTTTTATTTGACACCGTTGTGAAAAATTGCTCTGTGGATATAAAATATTTTTATCTTGTATTTCAGCTTATTTGATCCTGTGAGCAGAATTCATAGTTTATTTTTGTCCCCAAGTGTGTTAACAGTGCTGAATATCTTCTTTTTTAAAAAATGTGGGGGGCCTGCCCCTTAGCTCAGTTCTTTAAGTGGCTGCTTCAACAAAGCAGTCAG
>NDGM011112734.1:0-12667 GCA_002564305.1 Octomys mimax
CAGTGGAATAAGTGCTTCCCTGGCAAGCGCAAGGCCTGAGTTCAATCCCCGGTTCCACCAAAAAAAAAAAAAAAAAAATCAGTTTTAGAACTCATAGACTTTCTCTCTGAATTTCACCAGCATTTGTGCTTCTGGGGTGGAAATTAATTCAGATCCCTCAGATTCTTTCTACTTATTGGTCTCGAACTCTTTATAAGCAAGACATACACGGAAACCATTTGCTAAAAGGGTTAGCTGCGCTCCACAAAAAGCCTCCCAGAGGAATTTGCTAGGGACTGAAGTATTTGTGTCAAGCGCAGCCCCTGAGAGGGCTTCCAGGACACCAGCGCTACAGTGGAGCCAACAGCTCGCCTTCAAAGTTCCACAGAGCAAACAACCTGTTGTCACGCTCATTCCCACAAAGCACATAGATAAGGTGGCTCAAAATCCCTTTGAGAAACAGTGAAATTATCTCAATTATGCTGGACGGATATGAAGACAATCTGCAGAAGCATATTTCTGGATAGCATCCTGCCAAGATATTGAACATTCTCCAAAATGCTAGCAACAGGAAGAGAACCATACTACTGAATTACACACAAGCTTTACCCCTAAGATAAACATCAAGACAGAGCTAGAAAGGCTCAACCTTTCTTCAGATATATATTAGGCATGACTAGACCATGGCACGGGCATGTCTTACAATTCTAGAAAAGTTTCCTTGAAACTTTCTAAGACAAAAAACCTACAATAGTGTGCTCCTCCTCGAGGGGGCAGCCACCCCATGCTACTCAGGGTTAGTGTGTGGACTGGGAACAGGACTGAGGACTTAGTATTTTAAGAATACGATGAGAAGGGGTAAAAAGAGCATGGTGGCAAGAACACAGCAGTGAAAGTTGCCCATACTTTTGTGTCGTGCAGATGGACACACAGCTGAAAATACGTTCCAGTCCTTCTGCCTATTTGGGGCCGGTTTTATACAGCAAAACAACACAATTACGTCAAAGCATTTGCAAAGATAAAATCTAGGGAGTTTTCAAAACCAGAGAATGTTTGGAGAGGGGGAAGGGAAGGGGAAGAAGCAACAGAATTCACAGCAGGACAAGACAGCGTAAAAGAAAAAAAAAAAAACCTGGCTTTTGAATAAAAGAAAATAGGAGCATAAAACATTTATGGGTGTTTTCATTTATACCATTTCTTCCTGAACTAATTATAACATGGGCTTATGATGGATTTACACCACACTGAACTCTTCATAACTTCAAAATCAACTTCATGTTTGGGTTCCATTCTTGCAGGTGATGAATGGTAGGAAATCAAGGAAGGAATGTCACTTGAAGTCTGCCATTTATCATGAGCCAAAATGGCTAAGTACCCCATAAACCCCAACGATCCATTTCCTATTAGCATCACACAACAGAAGGCGACCTCATTTGCATTAACAATTTTTATAACCTCCGTGCGCAGAGAGGCTAATGTTAGGAAATGGCTTATTTTTGTTCTGTTATAAATGTTCATTATTATACCATAAAAAATTCTTTAAGGGTATAAACTACTGATTGATTCATTAAGGAATTCTTTCAAAAGGATTTCTGCAGCTCAGGTCTTTTGTGAAGAAGATGACTTAATCTCAGTAAAGCTGCTTCGCGCTGTCTGATCAAGCACTAACTGGTTTCCTATATGATACATGCCTTTCTCCACCGGAATGTCTAGTATCACCAAACAGACTAGAATTAAAATATAACTGCCCCCCAAAAGGTTGATAGACATTTTCAGTGCCCCAAATTTTAAAGTCTGTCCTTGGAATTTTGCCAAATGCTCGGTTTCCTAGTTGTTTGAAAGCAGTATGCCATGACTTAACACTAAGTAAAATTATTAAAGCAATTAAGTGTAATTCTTTGCTCATAAAATATGACCGAACAGTTTAAATATCTCAGTGAGTCACATGCAGACTAGTGATATTTTTGACTCTAGGCCTTCTACAGGAGGCTTCCTACAAGTGCTACCATTTCTAAGTAGGAAGAAGCAAAAAAAAAGGGAAGAGGAAATAAGGAAAGAAAGGAAGAAGGGAGGGAAAGAAAGCCAGCCAACCAAAAAGCAAGATGAGAACAAGCAGCAAGGAAATGAGTACCATATTTTAAAAATTAGAAATAGAGGGACATTTACTGGGATTCTATACCTGGGATTCAAAACCTGTTTTGAAATGAGAGTTGAAACTAGAAATGATCCCAATGTTTATCTGATTCCTATCTGCTTTGGCATTACACATAACATATGTACTTCTTAAAATGTACATTCATTTTACTGCTCTTCGTGATTCTTCTGTGTTCCCTGTTTGCTCCATTTTTTCATTGAAAACAGTGGAAAACAACAAAAGCATGTAGCAAATTATTTTTCATTGATTATATTTAATTATGAGTACCTCTGAAAATAGCTCTTTTGGGGGCTGGGGAGATAGCTCAGCTGTCTAAGCACCTGCCTGGCAAGTGCAAGGACCTGGGGTCAATCTCTAGTACTGCACGCCCCATGCCCTGCCAGCCCCAGAACCCCAGGGAACACCATGCTGGCCACTGAAACCAGGCATGGTGGCACACACTTATAATCTCAGTGCTGGTAAGGCTGAGACAGGAGGATCACTGCAAGTCTGAGCTGCATAGTGAGACCCTGTACCAAATAAAATTTATAATATATATTATATAAATGAAATATATATATATATATATATATATATATATATAGTATAAAGTCACAAATACCCCATGAAGATGACTCATCTTAGAAAATCAAATCATTATCTAAAAGCAAAGCCCTTGACACGTTTCTCAAAAAGCAAAGCCCTTGAGAGCCAAGGAAGAATAAGCCCTGCTCTGTGTCCATTTATCAACTACTTTAGGATAATATTGTAAAATTCTAGAAACAAACAATCCTCAGGGCTGGCTAGATAATTCAGCAGCCTAAAGCACCTGTTTCAGAATGCAGGGGCCAGGGTTTGACCCCCAGTGTGCTTTGTTGGTCCCACCCCCCGGGGCATGCTAAGATGGGGATTGAGACTGGGGATGTTGGCATGGATCTGTAATCCCAGCGCTTGGGCAGCTGAAAACCTATGTAGTGAGACCCCGTAGATGCTGTGCTAAATTAATAAAAAAAAAAAATCCTCAATGAGTCACAATATTGGTCAAATATCAGGACAAAAAATTCTTGCTAAACTATTAAAGAGAATTTTTGGAATGAAGGAGGGAGGGAGGGGAAGAGGGAAGAAACAGAATGAACCAACCAGAAAGAAGGGGCGGGGGCATGCACATGAAAGCATACTATGAACTAGGAAAAACTGATGGAAAAGGTAAAAATTCAGTTTAGCATACTATTCAATTTTCCCCTAAAATATAAGCTGGAACCCTGGGTCCTCCGTGCAAGCTGTCCCTCCTCTAACGCCCGCTGAACTGCAGAGTCCTCTACGCTAGCATGCCTTTCATACTTGGACTTTTAACCTCTCCCTTTCCCGAAACTCCTCCTCTGCCTAGTCATCAAATGATGAGCATCATTGTTTTCCTTCCTCCTTTGAAATTGCCAAGGACCCCCAGTCACATGAGCACCCCCCCCCCCGCAAGCATGGGGACCCTGCAGAGTGGGGCAGCATGTTTATGGCCTAATTGGTGCCGAGTTGATTTGAATTATCAGAAACTCTGTCTGCTCCTTGAAGAAAATATCATACAAGGATAAAGCAAACCAAAAAGTTATATGCTGTCTCCAAAAAGGCACATAAGAATCTGTTGTCCTTCCTATCCTAGATTTTTCCTGAAGATTTGAGGAATAATGTTTAGGTGCTACTTAGATTTCTGGGAGGAGCAGAAGGGGATTGAACCCAGGTCCTCATACATGCTAGGTTAGCAATGGTAAGCTTTTTCAAGATCAAGTACCCAAAGTGGAACCCAAAATCCACTTATTTATTGCAAAGTGCCACAACAGCAGTTAAAGCTGAATACTGAGGCTTTACTCTAGAAAAGATAACTGTTATCTGACGCTTGGTTGCTTGCTCAACGGGCTAGTGTGCCAACAGGAAGCATTGTGCACGCCTGCTGCCACGCACATGCGACAGTGTCACCACCACTCTGCGAGGCATTCGTGCCACTGCTGAGCAACATCCCTAGTCCTGCCACTCAGATTCCTGAGCACGACCACACCACATCCTTCCGTCTTGGCCTCTCTCACTTACATGTGAATCACTGCAACTCTCCTCTAATTTGTCTCCCAAACTCAGAAAACACACACACACACACACACACCCTCCATCACAGTGTGCACATACAGTACTTTCTGAGCAAAAACACTCCAGGGGACCTCCACCTCAGGCAAGTCCAACTCTTTGGATTCCCTGATTTCTCCTTCACAACACCCATATACCATGTGCTAGTATTTGTGGTGCACAAAGGGATATAACCCAAGGAAGCGTCTTTCTTTCATTTCTTTCCCCTGGTACTGAGGATCAAACTCAGGACCTTGCCCTTCCCAGGCGGGTGCTTATGCTGCTGAGCTATATCTCCAGCCCCCACACCAGTGTCTTGCTGATGAGAAGTTGAAGCATGAAACTGGCTTGAAGGAAGAGCACTCACTCCTCAGCGGTAACCCATCCCCAGGCTAGCACAACATCTGGGAAAAACCCAGGGAGGCGATCTGGCCCTCACTGCCCCACTTCTCATCTTTTCAGCAGAGCAGCGCTTCTCAAACCTGGAAGAAACCTTGCNAAGTCTGATCCAAGGAGCGGGCAAAGGCCGACAGTCTGCACTGCTGACAAGTTTCCAGGTGAAGCCAGCTCTGTCCAAGGACCCCTCCGCATGTAGCGAGAGTGTAGCAGTGGTCCTCAAAACTTGGCTGTTCATTAAAATCACCTATAAAACTAAAACCCCAATGCCAGGCTACATCTTGATTAATCACAGTAGAGTCTTTAGGGAAGTTTTTTTTGTGTGTGTGTGGAACCGAGCATTTGAACTCAGGCCCTTGTGCTTGCCAGGGAAGCACTTATTCTACTGAGCCATCTCTCGGGCCCCAGGGAAGTGGTTTTATTTGTTTGTTTGTTTTTGAGGCAGCATCTCTCTATGCAGTTCAGGCCAGTCTTCAACTCTTGATGTAACCTAGGCTGGCCTCAAACTCTCACAATCCCCCTGCCTCAGCCTCTTGGGTCCTGGGATTACAGGCATGCACTGCCGCACCTGGCTAAGAAAGTTTTTAAAGCACCTGCTGCCAAACCATTCAACTGACATCCTCTGTGCTGTGCTTTGGCCCAGGTCTGCACTACACACACAGGCTGTTCTGTTGCTCCGTGGCTCAGTCCTGCACCCTGTAAGACTTGATTCCGGCCCGCCCTCTGCATCCTCCTAGATGCTCTGGGCTGCCTGCCCATCTTTAAATCTCTCTTGTATTAGCCAGAGACTGTGCTCCTAGGTGTGGCTTCAAATACCTCTTCCCACATACTCTCAAGGCCTGTCACTAGTATTAAACATGCCTACATATGACTTTGAAATGGACTTCTCAGAAGATTCAGCAAAAATAGCAAATGAGGTTTTTTTGTTTCTTTTTTATTTTTGAAAAAAAAAAAAGCAAAATGAATCCTGATAAACTACAAGTACTTTCTCAGCCAGAATAGGACGCGAGTTGAGCAAACCTAATTCAAAAATCCAAAACCTGAAATTGTACAATTTTTGAGCACTGGTGCTCACTTGACAAAAGTGTGTGAAAATATTCCAAAATAATAATAATAATTTAAAAAATCCTGTGAAACTGTAAACGCTCTGGACACAGAGCATTTGGGATGAGAGATACTCAACTTGTACTTTCAAGACTTGACCATGCCTGCCAGACAGGTGCAAAGATCCAGTTCCTCTTAGTTAAGAAAAGCAAAGCCTTTAACGGGTAGGGTCCCTAAGATGTGTTCTTAAGAAAGAGTAAAAGGAAAGAAGTCAGAGCCCAGGGTCATGACCTTTGGGTTAAGATGTGGAGGGCTCAAATAACAAGCCATTCCCTACCACACAGGAGCAAGAATTCTCTGGCATGGTCACAGGAGCCCATTCAAATTCGGGAATGAATGGACCAGGTCCTCCAATTTAACTAATTCCCCAACTACTCCATGTTAGGGCATAAAAGGCTCCTAGTGCCATAAATATGCAGAAAAAAGAAGGGAAATAGTTAATAGAGCTAGTTCCGAACCTGAGTTTGTGAAATGCTTTATTAGTGGAACAGAGGATCTGACCATAACTGTCTTCTTATCCAGAAAACATTTGCAATGTGAAATCAGAGGCAACAACAACGAGATTTCTAATGGTCAGAAGCAAATGATGGAAGACATACTTGGGGAATTTCATCACCACTTTAAGATGAAACAAATTTAAATTGGGAGATGCAGCGACAAAGAGACTGCCTTCTAAAGCCACGCAGGGCTGGGTTTAAATCCTGCCTCCCCTACTCATTGTGTATCCTTAGACATGTTATTTTGACTTCCCAGCCTCAGTTTTCCTTCTGCAAAAGGAGCAAAAACGACAATTTATGCATCTACTTCACATGAATAATTTCTGTATTTTACCTATTTTACAATTTCTGTATCTGTTTTCCCTGGATTCACCTAGTTAATAAGCCCAATGATACACATTCTCTAACAATGCATACCATACTATAAATGCTAAATTTATTTTAAGTGGGTTCAAGTAAATCTTCACCACAAAAGCCATCTCAACTAGTGATTATATTATAGTAAAATACACTTTGACCCTACCTTTGAGCCATGTACCTTTTCTTGAACTTGCAAATAAATTCTAAATGTATCAATAATACTCCAGACAATGACTTTTCTGGCATGAAACGTCTCTGCTCCCTCATTATTATTTTTTTTTGGGGGGGGGAAGGGATTGTACCCTGTACCTCAAGTATGCCAGGCAAGCACTCTACTGCTGAGTAACCTCCACAGCCCTGTATTACTATTGTTATTATTTTTATTACTGTTACCATTTTGCGTGTGGCGCTGGAGACCAAACCCAGGGTCTCACCCACCTAAGCATGCGGTCTACTGCTAAGCTATATCCAACCTATTTCGTTGTAAAATCTCACTTTCATGCCATCTCCTTTCTCTGAGTGTTGCCCGTCACCTACACCACCAGAGGTTGTGTCTTCAGCTTCTACAGCATCATGGCTTGGAGAATACATACACCCTGAATCTTGTATGTTTCCTTCTCTCATTTTACTGAACCGTGCTGTCCAGTGACAGCCACTGGTTGTCACAAAACACTACTGATAATTAAATTAATAAACATACAGTTCCTTAGTGACATGAGCCACATTTCAAGTGTGTGGGAATTACAGGTGTGAGAACCTCCTCGGGCCACATGGAGGTCGTTTCTACACTACAGGATGCTCTACTCCACACTGGGCAGGAACACCTTCATCCCAATGCTAAGCACAGTGAATCTGTAAATGAACGACTATACTGACAAACATAAGGATGTTTACACATATTCTTTTGATTGAAAGAGGGTTAACTATTCCTTAATATCTGTATCTACAAGAGTAAAATCATGCAAGCTATGTGGCGTGGAGGTCACTGTCTAGCAGGCAGTGAGTAAAGGGAGCTTCATCATGTAAATGAGCTGAGTTGTTCTTTTTTCTCTGGTACAGGGGATCAAACTCAGGACCTGGCACTTGCCAGGAACTTATTCTGCTAAGCTATCTCCCCGCCTCTCCTTTCCTTCTGATGACTCACAGTCTCTGTTCTGCCAGATCACCAAGATTTTGGGTTACAAGGTATCACTTCACTGAGTAAAAGGTTCACCCTATTTAACAGTTTGGTTGCGTTTCATGCTTGCTTGGTCTCACCAAGTCTTCTTGCTCCTCCATCATGGAGCCAACGCAAATCTCTCTCATGTGAGGGCTTGAAAATCAGTGCTGTGAGTTTCTAACAGACTCAGACCCTGCCAGCAGCACAGCCACCAGCAAACAGCATTCCTAAGGCCATAGGAGAGCTGCACAAGACCTCCTCCTGGTGCTACGCTTTCTGGTAAGTGACTTTTCTATCCCCTTTGGGTTTCTCCTCCACCCTGAAGAAAGACTAGTGAGATATCCCATAATTCAACTGCACCCGCTTTGCGATGCCATCCATGGTTAATCCTTTCTTCCCCAGTCTCTTAGAATCATTCAACGTAAGTCCAAATCCTACCCAAAAAACCACACAAACTTTATCTTGCTGAGATGCCATGGCTTCCCTGCTGGCTCTTTCTCTTTCCCTGGCTTCCCCTAGTTAATAAGCCACATGATGACAACAGGAACAGAAAATTTAGGGCCTATCTTGTAATAGCATCCACTCGACCCACCAAAATTTTCCATAGCAGAAAGTCACAGAATGTCTTCTATTCATCTGACTTTTGTGTTTTTTGTAGTTTTACCATAAAACTCCCCTGGAAAATTTAACTTTGTAAACTATGCTTCATAATTCAGCCTTAAAAAGGAATAAAGTACTGATCTATGCTTCCACATGGATAAGTAAGAGAAGAGACATCGGAAAAGCTAGGTATGGCATAATTGGATTTATATAAAAGGTGAAGAACAGGCAAATCTACAGAGGCAGAAGACAGGACAGCTTGCCAAGAACTAGAGAAAGGACTCAAGAAAGGTTCCAAGGACTAGAGAGAGACTGCTAATGAGTACAAGGTGCCTTACTGGTTGTACAATCTTGTGAAATGCACTAAAAACTACTAAACTACCAGAAAGATGAGTTTATGGTTTATGGTATATGAATTATTTCTGAATTTATAAATTGAACTTCATTTCTGCACAAGAATCAGAGCCAGCACAAGCCTCCCCAGAAAGCATCAGAGGCTCTGAGGAAGAACAGTCTCTGCCTACTGGCCAGCAGCATCTAACCAGGCTTCTTGAGTAAATCCTTCCACCATCTTTATGCATATGCCCTCCTGGGTTGCTTCTTTCTCATTCTCTTGCTTTTACCTCCTTCTCTAAAGCCCAGCAGCTTTGTGTTTTTGCAGTTTTACCACAAAACTTCCCTAGCAAATCTGACACTTTGAGTGTCATTTCATAGTTAAAATCAGTATGCAAACAGTTTCTCTGCTCCATGTGTTTCCGCCTTGCCAAATGCACCTCCAACACGGTGTTGAGTTAGCAGACTTAAAGGGGGTGCTCCAGATCTATTTTATCTATTTTATATAAAACATGAGCTAGCCTGCTTGAAAAATAAGGGCTAAAATCTTGTCTCACAGTAGCATCAGAGCTCACTGAAACCCCTCATTCACTTTATTTTGGCTACATCTGGAAGGAAATTAAGATGATCCATTTGGAAGCTGACTGAAGAAGCAGGGCAGCAAACGAGGTGTTCCTGCTATCGTGTTTTCTACGGAAACACGCCAAGGCCAAAGTGCCTCCATCTTTTTTATGGCTTCCTAGAAGCCAGGTAGCAGCACAGAGGTTTCAGCAAATCACAAAGCCAGAGCACTAGTAAGCCAGTGTACACCAAACAGCGCCATCCGTTTCAGTCCTCCTAGTCAGGGAGGTATGGGTTGGGGGCGGGGGGAAGAAAAAAAGAAAAGGAAAAACTCTTGCAGGGCCCTTGGCACATGTTCCTCAAATGATGCCCCGTCAGCATCATTAACAACAGATTCTTCATGTCTACAGCTCTGGAGGTAATTAGTAGCAACCAGGAATGCAGCTTCTTGCTATGGCGATGAGCTACCACCATCCAACGTCACCCATGAATAAATACACAATTCTGACTTAACCAGATTGTCACTGTATACTTTCGCCATACAAATAGCATGGATTTTCCCCCTTCCTATACTAACTCAAGGGCAAAACGGAGTGCGAAGTAAACTCGAATCAACCAATGTCAAATAATTATTTAACCAATATCAGTAAAATAATAATTTATATTCTATTTAAATAGACACATATATCAAGTACAAGGCCAAAAAGTATATTTTACTTAAGTCTGAAGTTCTTCTCTGGTAGTAATAATAATGATTATTATTATTACTACTATAAATTTCTTATATTGGGAATTGAACCCAGGATTGCTACCCATCCCTCTTCTTGATTTTATTTGGAGACAGGGTCTCACTAAGTTGCCCCAGCTGGCCTTGAATTTGCAGTCCTGCCGCAGCGTCCAGAGTATCTAGGACTCTAGGCATGTGCACCACACCCAGATCTCTGTTGAATCTTTACAGAGCAAAAGAATGGTGTTTGTGAGTGGTTTCCTTTCAGTCAGCCCCTTGAATGCACAGTCACCGAGGCTCAGGCTCTCACCAAAGTGTGATGAACAATCCCCACCTTTGTCCTCAGCCACTGGGGGAGTGAGAAAGAAAGGAAAAAAGGCTTGGTGGCCTTCCACTTTCCTGCCGCCTGCTTCAATTTCCTGCCTTCCTGCAATATTATAACTTGCTCCAAAGCCTCAAGATTCATCTAAAAGCTGAACTGCACAAGAGTTCGTAGGCCTACATGAAAGAGATATTTTTAGCTCAGCTCTCCAAAACCTAGATGTATGCTTAGAGACAAATTAATACAAACTATAATATTTAATTAACATAAAATATTGTCTTCTCATTTTTATTTACTGCTGGGAAGGAAGAAATAGACCTTTAGCATTTCTCACAGCTGGATTCAGCCCCATTCACTGATACCCTTTGCTGAGGCGGGCTCGGAGGAATAATCCTCGACCCCAAAGCAGCAATCAGGCTGCAGTCTTCCATCAGCACGAATGTATTCATGGGAGAAGGGAGGCGCCCGCAGGGCACACCCCACACAGCCACCCATTTCCTTGACAGGCAGGAGACACCACAGTTTTTTACTGTTGCTAGATGGTCTCCTTGTTCATCTGGGAAAAAAAGTTTTTTAGATTAATTAATCCAACACAACCCCAAATGCCGCCCAAAACAAAGAAAGGGGAAAGCCTAAGCTGAGGCATAGATGTAAGCTGATGTTACTATATCCTTTGTCTGTTGTCACAAGGCTGCTGAAACCACTTGTGGGCTCTTCCTCCCCTTCCCTAGAACAGCAGTGCTGCTCCAACAAAAAGACGGAAACTGAACTCTCAGGCTTGGTACAGAGCTATACTCAAGGGCAGCTTTCTTGTATGGAATGTTGTATAAGAGCAAGTGATAAGATACCCAGCTGCTATAAGGAACAAAAATACTAGATTTGTGTTTTAAAATTCATTTCTAGGGCTGGAGAGACAGCTCAGCTGCCTAAGTGCCTGCCTGGCAAATGCAAGGTCCCGAGTTGGATCCCTGATACCACATGCTGTGCCGGCCCCAGAACCCTCCCCTGTAATCCCAGCACTGGGGAGGCTGAGACAGGAGGATCACTACAAGTCTGAGCTATGTAGCAAGATCCTGTATTTAAAAAAAAAAATCTATTAAGAGTTTTTTAAATTGCCAGCCATGTTGGCGCACGCCTGTAATCCCCAGCACTCTAGAGGCTGAGGCAGGAGTATCACCCTGAGTTCAACACCAGCCTGGGTCACAGAACAGGACCCTGTCTCTAAAAAACAAGAAAGAAAAAACATTAAAATAATTTTAGGCTGAAGATGTAACTAAGCAATAGAGCATTAGTCTAGCACGAGTGAGGCTCTGAGATCTCCAAATCTACAAATCAAACAACAAAAAATAATTTCAATAAGACATTTGCATTGAATATGAAGGTATGATAATACCAATAGCAAAATTTAGGCCATTCATTATAACTACACATTGAACACCAACAATAAGCTACCACACGTGACAGGCTTAAGGTTAGCACCAAATAAGGCTGGTAAATATTTCTGACACTGCTAAACAGCCTTAGACTTGACCAGGTATTTATTATTTTTTGTCAGAATTCTCAGTTGAAGGAGACTTACTTCTTGAAAGTCTCACTTCTCTCACTATAGTCAACCTTAAATATGAAAACTACTTGCAAGGGTGCCACTTCCATTCTATGACACGTTCCTCCGTCCTACTCAAACCCATTGGCCTTGCAGAATGAAGAGTAGCTACGTTTCTGGGCTGGCCTCACTTCTAGACGCATCTTCTGTGACTCACTAAGTTCTCATTTTAGTCAGACCAATGTCCAAATTCAAGATGCGCATGAGCTTTTGACCAGGACTGACAAGAGCAAAGCAGTGCTACTCTAAGTACAGTCAGATTCTGACCAGGCAAGGGGCAAACAGCAATTTGACAAGAGCAATTTTATGTCCTTTGAATTTAATATCAAAAATTAAGAGTCAGGCCTGATGGCCCACACCTGTAATCCCAGCACTTGAGGGACTAAGGCAGGAAGACTGTGTGAGTTTGAGGCCAGCCTGGGCTACACAGTAGCAGTAAGCTCAAGGTCAGCCTGCAGTACATTTGAGGTCTTGTTTCAAGTAGAAAAAAACACAAAAAACAAAGCTAAGAGCTGTATTTTATATATCCTTTTATGTTTCATTTTTCTGATTAGTTATATTTATGTGTTCTACAAAATTATTTTTCTACCCTAATTGAGAAGATAAACTGGTCTTTATCACAAACAATTTAAGAAGCATACACTAACAAACTGCCTTGCTTGATTAAATGTTGTCTTCCTGAATTTGGTACGGTGGCACACACCTGTACTCCTAGCACTCTGGAAAGCTGAGAGAGGAAGATTATGAATTCATGCCCAGTGTGGGCCTCTTAGCGACCTAACA